>JAJGRW010003826.1:0-26183 GCA_025461045.1 Carex parvula | reverse complement strand
AGTTGGAGTAAGCTCAACTCAGCTCATTATCAACGAGTCAGCCAATTCGAGTTGGAAACTGACTGGGGTTGTAAATGAGCGAGTTATGAATGCGTTACGAGTTTGAGCAATTTTGCCCGGCCCTACTGATGGTACATATACACTTTAGTTTTCTAAACTGTAAGAAATTTCATGTCATATATACATACCTATACCGATCGCTGGCTGCAAATAGTTCCTGGAGAGAACCTAATTTGGTCAACTTTATCAAGAAATATTATTTCCTGTTCTTCTTAGTATAGCCTACAAAAGACTTTTACTTGGTCATCCAAATTAATTAAGATCAACGTGAATTTGAATCATGGATGTTTCCTTAATTTCCTCCATATGCGAAAGTAGACCTAGAAAATTCTTTCTTTCGAGAAGAAGAGAAGACCAGAATTTTATGGGAATGTTGGTTGCATCAGAATGGTCAAATATCTACAGAAGGAATGCCGACATGTTGTCAATGGAAAGAGAAAATAATATATAAAAAAAATAGATACATATCAACTAAAATTGAATGCCTTTGTCTACTGGCATTTTTTTATGGTTTACTGATATCTACTTTAAAAGGAGAATGGATATATTTTTGGCTGATCAGTTAATTTCCAGTCTCGTACACATGAAGCCAGAAAAGTAACCCATTAAATGACACGTAACACCAATTTCTACTGAAGGCCGCGTTAAAAATAAAAATGGCATGCATATCTTGACCTAAATCAAATTAATTGAGACATTTGGTTAATTACCTCTTTCACCCGCCTCTCTCTCTCTCTCTCTCTCTCTCTCATTCAACCTCTGTTGTAGATCTCGCTCTCTGCCTAGAATAAAACTATGCAATATTCATCTTTTTCTAGGAATATGTGGACTGGACCACTTTGGCGGCACCTCTCTCTCTCTCGAGATCTCTATACCAATGGTTGTAGTGACGATCCATATCAATATCTGGTACAAAGAGGAAAATGAAATATTTGACTCCTATGTCCTATATATCCAATACATTTGCAGAGATGCATGCATGTCAAAAATTGCGATAGGTATATATCCATTTTTAATGGAGGGAATCCAATTAACCCATTCATGGAAGTATATATCCATCATCCATGGCTCATATGATAAATATATATGATGCGTCCATAGCAAAAAATTTAGTCAAAATGAAGAACAAAATGCAGAATATGCAACCATTTATATATATATATATATATAGAGAGAGAGAGAGAATGGCTAATATACAAACGTTTGTTCCTGGGCTCAGAAACAAACGATTTGGTTCTCCGATTTTCAAAGTCCAAACAACAAATCTAAAACCGTTAGATGTTCAATCTATATTAAAAATCTACTTGGAGACCAAATTTTATATTTTTTGGAATTTTTTTACTATTTATTAAGCTGGTTTGAAAACTGCTGTTTTTCAATGCTGCAGAAATTTAATAAAAACAGCGGTTTTCAAACCAGCTTAATAAATAGTAAAAAAATTCCAAAAAATGTAAAATTTGGTCTCCAAGTAGATTTTAATATAGATTGAACATCTAACCGTTTAGATTTGTTGTTTGGACTTTGAAAATTGGAGAATCAAATCGTTTGTTCCTGAGCCCAGGAACAAACGTTTGTATATTAGCCATTCTCTCTCTCTCTCTCTCTATATATATATATATATTTATATATTATGTCAATTGCACCCACAGGAAGATTCCAAAGACACAAATACATTTTTTTTAATTAATTGTTATTTCATAATATGTGAATGCATGTGTATGCTCTTATATATCGCGATGCTTAATTAACAATAAGTAAATGATACACGAATAGGATCTTATATACACTATAATTTATAATGTATTATTGTGCTTTGTTATTTCTTCCTTCATTGTGCTTGTTAAAATTAATGCAGATTTCCAAGCAAAACTAAATGACCAAAGAAAATTGTGTGTTGAGTGGTGCCGGGGCGGCTTCTTGGCCTATGCAATTGCTTTCAGTATTAAATTCGATTTTCGTCGTATTGTTAGGTCAATTCTAGAGGACGGAGAATAGTTGCTCAAAAAATACTTTTAAGCATATGTTTGTGCGGGTCCACACACAACTTTGACACTTGAAATATATATATATATATATATATATATATATATTGCCTTGGTGAAAGAGTGTATATAGCATATGCATCCATGTGTGAGTTGATGAGTTCAAACTGAACTATTACAAAATTTATAAATTATAATTTCTACTTAATTACATTCAGATCACAAGCGTATAATCATACTGTGTAATATGATTGGGGTGTCGATCCACAAGAATAGTGTATTATATTTTAAACAATTTTTACTAGTCTAAGTTATCGGATTTTTGAAATTGAGGTGGTGGTGATAAATACAATCAATGTATTATAGCTAGTAACAGTTAAACAGTAGATAGAGAGCCTCTAGGGTTCAGATCTTCTGTCCTTCTTAATCATGCAAAATACAAGTTTCGACGTTTCTCTATGTCGCATGCGGTATAGATTGCCCCACAGCTACCCCGCATGCGGCACTGTCACTACTCACAGGGCGTACTGGGTGTTTGTTTATGCGATTTGAAAGTTTTCCGATCTTGCTATTGGCTTTTGGGCTACCAAGAATAAAGTGTTTTAATTAGGTACGAAATTGTATTATTTCCCTATACTACCCCATAGTTGAAATATTCCAAAGACCCTACTTAATCTAAGTGTTTTTTAATGTTGTTTAAAGTACGATTTACGCTATCCTGCCAAGGGAGCCCACTGGATTATAACCCTAGTTTTTGAACCACTGCCAAGCCTCGTTAGCCGAAGTGTTTGTAGTACTTACATGCATTATTCTTCTCACACAAGAATGCAATGACTTAACACCTATTGGTATGTGGAGATCATTGGCATATAGTAGACAGAAGTATGTATGCATAATAAAAATGAATTTAAAGTGCAAAGGAAAACTCACATAACATAAACAAAACATAAACGTATACTAAAACATAATTAAGAATTCAAGTACAACCCTCACTCTGGAGATGAGAAGTTTAGCTTCTTATGGCCATGCCAAAATAAAAGGAATAAAATAAAGAGAATATAATTACAACCCAATTGAAGATGAAAGAACCTATGCCTCCTTAGATGACGTCTTATTCTCTTGCTTAGCTTCTAATGGCTATCCTTATCTCTCTAAGTAACTCTTTAACCTAATCTAACAATGAGGATTGCTAGTCTATAATTTTGGACTTGACACAATTAAACACGCACACCAAATTCTATTACAAAAGGGGTATTTATAGTCTTCTTAAACGAGTAGTGGGGATCGTGAGGTCCACCCGTGATCTATCAGGAATTGTCTAAAAATAGCGTGGCTCTTCAGAAAAACATGTTCTTCTAGAAGGCTAATCAGGAAATGCGTTCTTCTAGAAGGCCTATCAGAAAAAGCCCAATTTAGGATAGTCCACGGATCGTACGGCCTCTATGTATGTCGCATGCGGCATGGAGGAGACCGCAGGGTCTCTAGACTTAGCAGATTTTCTTGTATTTTCACCATTTCATCGTGTTGTGCACTTCGTATGAGGTGTTGCATGCTCCATGTAATGTCCCATTTTGATGCCCTTTTAAGAAATTGTCTAAATATGACATTTTTGCTCTGTTTTTGGCCTAAATATACAACTTTCTCCAAAACCTGCCAAATGACTCAAAAACACGTTTGCGGTAAATAAATCGGACAAATGGCTACTTTACATTCACTTTTCGCCATTTTTCGGAAGAAAAGATAGTAATTTTCGTTATATGTTTTAGCGTTATTATGACTGTAAAATAGTGTGTAGCATTACTGTGCATACATGTATTATTGATGCAAGTATTAAACATCCAAGAACTTCAAAGAATACCCTTTAGAATGTACAATTTTGTTGCACAATAATATGTACTCCTTAACACTAATTAAGCGGTCTTTTTAACTATATATATATACTTGCATTGTGGAAGTTATAACGAATCAGGGTTATTGCATTAATAATTTACAAAAGATGCAAATTAATTTGTAAAATTGCAAGCCAACTTAAACTTACTACTATGAATTTTGGGACATAGATATTAATAAAATTTATTTATAATGACATTTTGATGTTAACTTTGAAAACTCAAGACATGTATATCATGCAGAGTTCTTGCCATGCTTTAATCATAGGTTGCATCCCTTATTATTGTAGTAGATCAATTGTCGTAATTTCTATTATTTACTCAAGTACAGAAAAATATCCTAGCTAGATGATGCATGTGGACTCCTTATTTTCTTGATCAATCCTTGCAGATATTCTTATGCGTGTGAAAGAAAATAAACAAGAGTTCAAGAGAACTAGAGGATTGAAACTCTTAGAATTTCTAAATAACTGTTAATTGTTTTTAAGAAATTATAGACTCTGGAGTTTTTAAATGTTCACATCTCTGAAACTAAATTTTAGAGTTTCTAATAAGCCACATCATCAGTAAATTAAAATTAATAGCCACATCAGCAGTAAATTGAACTAATTTTAGCGAATACATGCTAATCGTTTTGCCACGTCAGAGTTTATAAATGATTTCTTAATAAGAAATTATTGAGCAAAATTGTTAAATAAGAAATTCATCTACATCCCTGAAACTGGCTTAGCAACTGCCACGTCAGATTAGAAACTCTAATAATTTCAGGAATGCAGATGCTCTTAGCGGAAAAAAAACATAATTTAACATGAAAACAAGCATGCTACCTGGCATATATATTACAGAATGAAACAGCTAATTAATGGTACCCCCTTTGGTGAGAGGCTATTGGATATATGATGATTGTGTCATGACTCATAAGAGAGAGAGCATTAAATTCATGCGGTGATATCGGTCGGATGAGCATTAATCCAACGAGGATGCATTGAAGAGCGGTTTTAGATTATATTTGTAAATACAGATGAGAAATGTACGTAGGAGTTATACCTTGCGGTTCAGTTGTTGTATTAGCCGCTTACATTAATTGACGTGGGTCCATGTGGGCCGTTGGATCTATCTTCCCACGTCCTTTTCTTATTTAGGGCTGTGAGGTTGCGCATTTGGACTTTTCTGGATGCACCGTTGACTCTGCTCTGACATCGGTCAAAGTCTGGAAATAATAATTTTCTTTATTTATGATTGCGATTGGCACACCGGACCGGAGTCGTGTGCAAATCTGGTGCTCATTGAAATAACAGAAAAGGTTTGGGGTCTTATGTAATTTTGCAACCTATTAAAAGGGTTTTAAAAAATCTAAATGTTGAGTGATAGGGCTAAAAGAAGGCCTGGCCCGTTAAATTTAAAAAGAGGAGGAAGAAAAGTGAAGATGGGCTGGAGTTTCATATTGAGCCGATTATGGGCCTATACGGAAAAGCAATTGAAGAATGGGTCCGAGTCAGGGACCCACTTGTCAGGTTAATCAAAGACTAAAGTTTCAAAAGATAAACACGACACGCGAATGGTCATGGCACGGGACACGCGAGTCACGGCATGTAACTGACACGCATGCCGTGCCGTTCCGTGCCGTAACCGTGCCGGAGCCGGCTCCACCGTGCCATTTTTCCCACTCTAATTGGAGGGTCCTTGTTTGAGGTGAATGGAGAAGAGAGAGGAGCTTTAAATGGAGAAGATTGAGCCAAGTTCAGAAGTTCGTTTCAACTTTCAACAGATTCTGAGTTTGTTAAGAGTGCGAGACTGGACTACTACTCTACTAGTTACGGCTGTACCTGATTTCACTGTCCCAAAAATTCTTGTGCAATATTAAAAGCTAATGTTAATGTGTTCTCCAGTGTTGTAAAAAAAAGAATCTACCAAGTCAACCGCCGGGTTACATTGACCAAGATGAGGCATGCTGTAAATTGTTTTCTTTTTTTTTTGTTTCTAAAGGCGTATAGTATATATTAAAGATGAATAAGTAGAATCAGATTCAGTTCCACCTTATTTGTAGTCTACTTGTGATACACTCAACAAAACAAAACACAAACCGAGCAATTTATGTTTGCATGGAAACCATGCAAGTGCTTCCTTCAAAACCAGATCCCCAACAAAACAAGAGCTTAATAAAGCTTCTCTTCCTATTTCTCTCTACTAATCTTCTCTCAATCCTACTCTTTTCCAATTTCAACCCTACTAAGCTTTTCTTTCAAGAAAACATCCCTCTCCTACTTGAACTTGAAGCGACTCAATCAAACCTTTCCTTAAACCAAGCCCAAATAAAACTTCTTCAAATCAATCTTAAAACCACCATTTCCCTTCTAAATTCACATCTCAACAAGTCACAAAAATCCCAACCTAAAGAAAATAATAATGCTTTTACATGGTTACAAAGCCTGAAAGGGGAGTTGAGACTAGCAGTGGGTCCCCACAAGCTCCCATTGGGCTACACACCAAACCTCAGAACAGACACATGGCAGCCTCCAATTGGTTTGATGTGTCAACTTCTGAGTGATGATTTGGCACACTACATGACATATGAGGTCGGTGGAGAATGTCCATCGGATGCTGAGCTGGCACAAAAGCTGATGCTTAGAGGCTGTGAGCCGCTTCCACGTCGCCGGTGCCGTTCGAAATCACCAGCCAAGTATACATTAAGATTTTTTTAATGTCAAATTTGCTTCATTTTAGATATTGAAAATTTTTTATGGTTGTACTTTTTCGCAAAGGTAATTTATTTTGTTAAACAAGTACTTATTATTTTCGAGAAATTTTTCAAAATCCATGAATGTGTCATTTTCAGTTTTTGTTTATGACTAATATCATGGGGTTTATTAAACTTTTAGTAATTGATTCTTATCAAAACTGCTGGTTGCAAACAGAAAAATTGGAACTTCAAATGCTTATTTTTTTTTATGTAACAGGTACATAGATCCTACACCACTTCCAGAGAGTTTGTGGCAGACCCCACCTGACACAAGCGTTGTGTGGGACAACTACACATGCAAGAACTACTCATGTCTCGTGCACCGTGCCGAGAAGCCCGGGAGCTACGATTGCAAAGACTGCTTTAACCTTCATGGCAGGGAGAAGACCCGATGGCTACATGACGATGGAGGCATAAACTTTTCCATTGATCAGGTACTTACCATATAAAAATAGACATCTAATAGAAAATGAACATAGTAGTGCCCTATTAAGTTAGCAAACTTGAAATGAATGTAAAACAGGCGAATGCTATCCAGGATTACCTGTATGACGTATGCGATATTAGTTGCCTTCTATTATTGCAGTTTGTACCAGCTGATACCAAATTACCAGCCATCACTTATCTGCTCTCTGATTAATGTCACAACAGTAACAATTTACTATTTTACTAGGTTCTAAAGCTCATTTCGCCTGGTACTGTACGTATTGGTCTTGACATAGGTGGGGGTACAGGTACCTTTGCAGCACGGATGCGTGAGCACAACATAATCATCGTGACAACCACAATGAATTTCGACGGTCCATTCAACTCCTTCATAGCCTCTCGTGGCCTTGTACCAGTTCACCTAACAGTAGGTCACCGCCTACCTTTTTTTGACTCAACTCTAGACCTGGTACACACCATGCATGTAATAAGTAATTGGATCCCAGGTCTGGTTCTTGAGTTCTTGTTGTATGATGTATATCGGGTGCTAAGGCCAGGTGGTTTGTTCTGGTTGGACCGGTTTTTCTGTGTGGGGCCACAAATGAATGAAACATATGTACCGTTTATAAACAAGGTTGGATTTAATAGGTTGAGATGGCATGAGGGGAGGAAGATGGATAGAGGAGAGAGGATGAATGAGTGGTACTTGTCAGCTGTGTTGCAAAAGCCTATTAATTGAAGGGCTTTTTGGCAGCACTTTTCTTATTTCTGGTATTAATTTTTTTTTTTAGGTTTAGATCTGCTTTGTCAGTGCATAAACTTTTGGTTCTTAAAGCAACTATTTCAGTTTTTTTTAGGGTGGTGGAATTAATGTTCAGTTTTTTTTTAAGGTCAGTGAGAAGCTCACCAACTATTTCATTATAAAAAAAGAGAAGTTATGTACAGCGCCTCTAATTTTACCAGTAATTTAACCTATTATAAAAGAATTAATGTTCAGTTTTGAAGTAGTAATTTTTTGGTACAAGTAAAAGTCATGCAGAAACTGGTAAAATAACATGATCTCTGTATTTCGCGCAACTCAACATGCATAAGATAAGATAATGAGAGGACAAAGTTACAGATATAACAAGAATATTTACTGAAACAAAAAAAAATCACTGTTGTGTGCTGTATAAAAAAAAAAAAATTTGCAAGGTATTCTATGTGCAAACAGAAATATCAAAACATTTCCTTTGGAGATATCCTATTTAATCGAGTTGTTCTAACCAAGGGATCAATTTCTCATGCACCAAATCAGGCCGGTCATCATGTGGGCAGTGACCCGTACCAGGTAAGATAAATAATTTAAGATTTGGAATTTTGGAGGGAAGAGAAGAGAAGTACTTCCCCACAGGCCCGTCAAGTGGTGTGAATGGATCTTCATCACCCCACAGAACCAAGACAGGTACTGAAATTTTGGGCATTAGGGTTATCGGGCTTGGACCCGGTGGACCTGTTACGGTAGAAATAAATGCATCTAGTGCGCCATCATCTTCGGCTGGTCTCTTGATTATCTAAAATGAATGCAAATAGTATGCATCAATAGTGCAACTATATCTGGTAATATGATCCAAATTTAAGAAGGCAGTAGCCCTAAACGGTAAGGTGAGGCCTTTAGAATTAAGCAGACTTTGAAGTGCCATTTAAGCTTCAACAAACCTCAACAATGCAATTAAACCTCAGCTTGTATTCCCTAATTTAACCATCGATTCTTCAATTAAGTCTCAGTTTATGACTTCTATGTACAACCATGCAATTAAGCTTCAGCAACCTTGAAATTCTAAAATAAGTGGATATGAGCACAGCCAAGACTTAAATAATCCCAAGCAGGACATTATGTTTAATTATACCAGAGTTGGCATCAACATACCTAAGCTTGAAAAATTAAGCACCAAAACAAGAATTGGTACCAGTTGCTATGGATGTCTCTGCAGAATAAAATTGTAGCCATACCAAAAACAGGAAACTATGCTAATAAATAACATGATATAGATATAACAGGTATACCTCAACTAAATCGTCATCGACTGCTTCTTTGTTGCCATAAACTGAGATGAGAATATTCTTCAAGTTTTCCCTTTACAAGTTTCATTACAAACAATTCAATATTCCCCAGCTTGTACCAATTCAAGACACCATGCAACATCTTTGGACATGTCCAATGGATTTTGAAATAAATTGTTAAATCTAGGGCTTTAATCATGCCCAAGGTTTGCAATAGTGATTTCAGTACCATTTCAGTTGGTCCTATACTAGTAACCACCTCTTGGTACCAACACCATTGCTAACTTGGTAGATACTTTTTTATATCAAAATAAATTACCTGAGTTAAACTTAGCTACACAACTTATTTATTTAAACTTTAAAGGAACATGTAGCAGACAATGGCACCTTAAAGTTGCTGGCAGTGTTGTCTCCTTGATACCACTATTTAGTGGCAAATTTCAAAATCCTTTTGCCCTAATTAAAATTTTGAAACCCAACAAAAATTAAATTCTCCAACCCCGAGCCACACCAACAAACAAGGGAAAAAATAATTTTGTATTGGCACCAAAAACTGATAAAAGAATAAACTATATTTTACCTTTGTTTCACGCGTTCGAAAATTGCAGAGGCAATTCTTCTCTGTTTGAGTAAAAAATCAACCAGCCAGAGTAAAGGAAGAATTAATTTTATTCTCCAATCATCAACTATTGCCTTGTTGTTCATACCTCCAGCACAATTCAAGAGCACCAATCCCCGTACCAGATCTCCATTTGACTCTATGTTGTGAAAAAAACATATTTATATATATATATAGAGAGAGATATAGAGAGAGAGAGAGAGAGATGGGCTATGGTGAGTTGCGAAGTAAGGATCTTGTTTTACTTCACGCTCATATCTCTGTTTTCAAAGACCAAACAGTTGATCCGAACCGCTCAACAAGATATCCATATTGAAATGTGCTTGGAGACCAAATTTTACATTTTTTGGAAATTTTTTACTATTTTTTTAAAAATTTAAAAATTACTGTTTTTTATGGTCCGGAACCATTCAAAAAGAGCGGTTTTCTACCTATTAAAAAAATAGTAAAAAATTTCCAAAAAATGTAAAATTTGGTCTCCAAGCACATTTCAATATGGATATCTTGTTGAGCGGTTCGGATCGACTGTTTGGTCTTTAAAAACAGATATATGAGCGTGAAGTAAAACAAGATCCTTACTTCGCAACTCACCCTAGCCCATCTCTCTCTCTCTCTCTCTATATATATATAAGAAAGATGTTTTATTTTTTTAATCAATCAAATATTTCCAAACTTTCCATGTGATATATATTTCAGCCTATATGAAACTTTCCATGAGATGCATACAAGTCCTCTTTCTTTGGTTATTAAGCTGGTTCAGGATAAACAGATTTGGTACGAAAAGAGCCAATTCTGACAGTATATAGCAGAATATACTTTTCAGTCTCATTAAATAATCCTTGGGTGTCTATTGCAAATGTCCAGAAAAGCTTGCTGTCAGTTGCAAATATTTGGTAGATTGTTCGTTATTACAAATGTCACAAAATGGTGAAAATAATTTGCTAAAACCCTATAAGATAAAGTCGTCTTTGGTCAACACAGACTGAGAGATGCATCAATTTCATACCAGTACAGTATTTCCAATAAATACTGATCCCCAAAAGATTAGTTGTGATTAAAAATGTCACAAAATAGTGAAAATAATTTGCTGAAAACCCTATAACACAAAGCGATATTTGATCAACAAAGATTGAGAAATGCATCAGTTTTATACTAATCTCTAGTTCATCTGACTTGACTAATACGGCCTTGCTGCTAGTAAAAAAAATTCTCATCATTTCATTGTTTGTTTTACCTGAAGCAGCAATTACACATGCAAGGCTTCCAACAGAATTACCAACAAGTACAGTAGGCTTCTTTACCACTTCAGCCAAGAAATCAAGTATCAACTGTTTAGCAAATTTTTATATGAATTAGTTAAAAAATTATTAGTTGAATGCCTAAATTTGTAACTACAGAAAAAAAGGATTGACCTCAGCCCAAGTTTCCATTGTGTAGGTAAAACCAGGAGGTTTATCAGATGCACCAAATCCTAGGAGGTCAATTGCATAGACAGTTGTCTTCTCTGACAATATGTCAATATTCCTATTCAAATATTGAAAATTTTAATTCATTGTATAACCTGCTACATTATTCTGGCATAACACCAGGCTCCAATTCTTTGATTAGAAAAAAGAAAGAATATGAATAAAAAGATAAAATCATGAAATGTCCTAAGCAATAATTTAACTTAATTTTTTACTCTTAAACCAGATAGTTATGCTATAACATATAAGACAAACCAGCAGTAAAACATGCTTCCAAGTTCCAAACCAATAAGAGAAACCTGGAACATGAATATTATTCCCTTAGTCAAATAGAAGTTAAGTAACTGTCAGTAGTACTGTAGTACGCAATAGTTGCTTACATAATATATCCTCAAATAAGAAATTCAGAATAAAAAAAAATAGAAGTGGGCAGTAGTGAAGCTAGTTTATGTGCTGAACCTGCTAGAAAGAAGCTTTCTAAACATTAAGTATATCATAATTTTATTTAATAAAGCCTCAATTTTGCAAAATGATGCAAAATTATTAAAGTTCCATAAGGAGGGGATCTTTTGATGACTATCCTAACCTACGCCAGTGTGCAATTGAAGCGCCAAAGCCATGAACGAGCAACAATGGAGGTCCTGGTCCATTACCCTTTACAAGGTAGCTTATGTTGAAACCTCTCCAGTTCCAAAGGTTGCAACTTTGATATATCTCACTTAGTTCTCTGCTGATGATGCCTTCTGCAACTGGAGTGATGCATCTGGTCTTGGAAGGGAATCTGAGAGTCTGAGCAGTATTGAAATGGCGAGAGAAGTGAGAAGAAGCATTGTAGGAGAATATGTGAGGTTTTGGGGAAGAGAAGGAGACGTGAGAAGGGGGAGAGTACAGCAGAGCTGCTGCCATTTTCAGGAGCTTATCCAACTATCTCCAATACAAAGGGAGAATTTAGCTTTGGATTATTTCCGTCCAAACAACAATTTAAAGAATTTGTTGTAGGGTCCGGATCCCCTAAAGTAACCCAATCTTTGGACTATTTCCGTCCAATAAATTTGTTGAACGGTACGATGTAATTAAATTGATCATTGATTTACGAAACATGAATATATAAAAAGAATGCTAGCTGTTGTTCCTATTTTTTTATTAATTGCAAATAAATAAATAAAATACCGCGAAAGGGGATCGATTTGATGAAATTTTGATATTTAGGTAAATCGGAATTGCTTATCCAGTTCCATTGGACGAGACAATTTATCCCATCCTACTAATCCAAATCCGTAACCTGCTAATTTTTTCTTTAAGTTAATAGGTTAAGCAAAGAAAAAAAAAATTGTGGGATGGTATAATCTATCCCGTCCCACAAATTTTTTTTTTGTTTCTTCTCTTCTTAGTTAATAAGTTAACATAGTGAAAAATGAGGGACGGGATAGATTAACCCGTCCCACAATTTTTTTTTTCTTAGTTAATTATATTAGCGGAGTTACGAATTTGGATTAGTGGGACGGGATAAATTGTCACGTCCCGTGGAACGGGATAAATGATCCCGTTTTACCTATATTTGAATTTTCAACAGAAACGACACCAAATTGCGATGTTTTTTATTTATATTTGAGATTAATAAAAAAATTGGGTTGTTGTTTCCGCTGTTGAGAATTTAGCTTTTAATTTCCCTTCGTAGCTTTTATTTCAAAAAAAATGAAAAATTAGCTTTTAATTTGCTTTTCAGTACTTGAAATGAACCATCCTCCTATTCAAATGTTTTAATGAAGTGCCCTTTTAGATCCAAATAACATCATTTTCACCCTCCCCTTCTTATTTACTTTTCAATTTAAAGAATTTTTGGGAATTAAAACTTTTCAATTTTCACAATTTAAAATAATTTGAAGCATTCGAGGTTCAGATTAGTATTGACGTTTCAATTCTTTTCAAAATTATAAATTTTAAAGATATTCAGATATTTCAAATTTTACAAACGTTAAATTGAAAATTTATAAATACAAAATTGCATATTAGTAATAAGTAATTTTGAATTAAAATGTCTTGAAATTTTCAATTTTTTAATTAAATTGTCCAAGTTCTATTCAAAATTTGATAATAGAAATAATTTTGTTAATTAAATATATGAATATACATAACTGAAAAGGTCAAAATTAAAGAAATGCAATAACTGAGGACTTGTGTTGCCTGAATTTTAGAAGAAGAAAAAATGAATTGTTTAATTTTTGAAATATAGATTAAAAGAAGTTTGAGAATTAAATATTTTCAATTATAAAAAATATATTGTAAAAGAGTAGGTTAAAATGCATTGTTGGTTTTGTGCTCCAATCATGATCCACGTCTTTTTCTCTGTTTTCAAAGTTCGAACAATCGATCCGAACCGCTCAATATGATCTTCATATTAAAATGTGCTTGGAGACAAAATTTTATATTTTTTTAAATTTGTTTACTATTTTTTTAGATAGATACAAAATCACTGTTTTGGATGGTCCAGGATCTTCTGAAAACAATGATTTTGTACCTATCAAAAAAGTTAGTAAAAAAATTCCAAAAATATAAAATTTGGTCTCCAAGCACATATTAATACAAAGATCATATTGAGCGGTTCGGATCGATTGTTCGAACTTTGAAAATGGAGAAAAAGACGTGGAGCATGATTGAAGCACAACACTAATGGTGCATTTTAACTCTACTCATTGTAAAAATAGTTTATTCCGTGCATGTGATTGTATTAAAACTATTGGTTATTTATTTCTTAATTCTTACATGTCCTGTTGCATTTGTTATCTGGTAATGGATTTCCTCTCATAATGGTTTTTCCTTTAATTGTTCTACTATTCATGACCTGTGATTTTTAGATTCATGTATTCTTCTCAAAGGTGAAATATTGGTTGAATTTAGAGGTGAGTAAATCGCTCACAACTCGCAACTCGCTCATAACTCGCTCGCTAAATGTTCATTAACAACTCGCTACTTAATGAGTCGAGCATGAGCATACCCCAACTCGCTCATAACTCGCTCATTAGCTCATTAAGAAATTAGTTACACAAATCCTGCCACATCTAATCCTATTTGGTTATGTAGCTAAAATTTTTGAAACTATTTGGTTCCTGAGCTATTCTTATTCATTCATATTAGGCATATACAGTATGGTACTGGGTTAGTATATTTCTAAATTATGTTAGTATATCCATTCTGTTAGTATATCCATTCATTTTGTTACTGTTTGTATATTTCTAAATTCTACATTTTTATTATTGTTTTGATAATGCAAATTTGTAAGTACGTGACAAGCCGTGAGAACGACAAGAAGATTGTTTGTTTGATTTTGTTAATTTGCTTATGGACAATTTTATGTTAAATTATGTATTGTTTAATTTGCTTATGGACAATTTTTGTTAAACTTGCTTATGGACAATTTGTTAAATTCTATAAATGAAAATTAGTTTTTTAATGATGTATTTTAAACAACTCGGTAACTCGCTCGGCAACTCGCTCATTAACAACATGCTCATTAACAACTCGCTCATTAACAACTCGCTCTAACTCGCTCATTAACAACTCGCTCATTAAGCTAATGAGCCGAGCATGAGCATACCCCAACTCGCTCATGCTCGCTCATTAATCACCCCTAGTTGAATTAATCAGAGTGTTGTCCACTGAACTCTTTTGTAGAGAGAAAAATGATTTGTTACTAAGGAGGTACAGTCAAATCTCCCAAATTTTTATACATAAGAAAATAAAAAAAATATATTAAAAATAAGAAATATCGTGTGAAAATTTGAAAAATGAAAAGGCAGTAGGGAGCCATGGCATCATGGCACACTCAAGACCGTGGAAAAAAACAAAAAAAAATAAAAAAAAAAAAACTCTAATGTGGGACGCCATGGCTCAACCCAACCTGGAAAAAATAAAAATAAAATGAAAAGTGGGCCGTCATGGCTCAGCTCAACTCACGAAAAGAAAAAAAAAAAAAAAAAAAAAAAGTGGGCCGCCATGGCATGCTATGACCACTAAATGGAATACTATGGCATACTTGAAAAATGAGTTAGTCTTTTTTTTTGTTTGGTGGGTTGAGAGGAGCCATGGCGGCCTAGTTGCCCTTTCTTTATTTTTTTTTATTTTTCCGGAGTTGATGGAGCCATGACGTTCCATAAATGAAATTTTTTTTTTCACAGGGTGGAGATGTGTCAGCAGGGACGCCATGGCTCATGACCGTCTTCTCATTTTTAAAATTTCCACACAGAATTGCTTGTTTTTAATATTTTATTTTTTCATTTTCTTATCAATAAAAATTTCGTGTCAAATCTTTACAAGAACTAGTTTCCAAATTATATCTCTAGTTATATTCTGTAAGTAAGAACAAAGGAGATGAATCTTATTTTAAACTTACCGTTTTGACTGATGCATTTCAAGAACTAGTTGCCCTCGATGACCTTCTCTTACAATATTTTCTTTTTTGTAATGTATTTCAATCTATGTATTATAATAATATATAATCAGGATTTCTTATGTAAGAAAATTCAAATCAGGAATTGTATGACCAACTAATTATCTTTACAAGAACTTCAAGAGACAAGTTCAAACTTTGAAGATTTAGAAATATACTTTAAATTGGTTTTAAAATACTTCTAAATAATGCATATGAATATAGGATTCAGATCAGCTGAAATTTCAAAACCAATGAATAGTAATTCTGAAATCCTTGTAATCCGAATTCAATCATCGAATTTTTTTCCGAGAACGCATCTCGAAACAGTTTGACAGCTAAATTCGAATTGCAGGAATTTCAAAATTACTGTTACCGGTCTCGAATTTCAACAGATACGCTTCCATGAATATACACCCATAACAGTCAGGAATCGTCGGCAACGATTAGGACCGTTACTAATTTTACGCTATGTTAAACCGTGGCACCAACTAGTGGAATCCAGAATTGGTAATGTGATTTTTGTATACAAATTAAATATCTAGCAACTAACTTTTAGATTCACAGTCATTGCAACCTTTACTATTTAAAAATGATAAAATTTAGACATAACGGTTGTTGTTTTTTTTTTTTTGGACATCTAATGGATATAAATTAGACTGTTATATAAATTTAGACATAACTGTTAGCAATCTTTAGTAACAATCCATGACTAGTTTGTAGATTATACTTTTTCATGTTGCCTGTAAAAAAGACCATGTATTTTCCAGCATTTAAAACACTTGGTTAATTGTTCAAAATACATTATGTTTGAGTTTCTCTCTTGTGGAAAAAGTCCTATTGTCTTTTTTATTGCAAAATTTTATAGTTTTGCCTCAAATCCCACAATACCAATAATTATTAGTCGTATGTTAAGTGTATAGATTGAGAGATAATGTTTATGTCTTTGCATTAGTCGTATATTAAGTGTATAGATTACGAGATAATTATTAGTCCTTAAGGCTTAATTCTACTGATGAACACCCGGTTCTTTAGCGCAGATTAAAATCACCTCTTTAGTCTCATTTTGCTCGGATTTTAATCTTCTGCACGGATCTTAAGGCACCTCTATCATTTCCTTTAGCTTCCTTAGCTTTCATCTACGGATTAAATATGCGGTTAAAAAATTCCAACACTAAAAAAGATCGGTTCCTTAGCACTCCTTAAGCTCTTAATCATTCACTCTTAATCTCTTGTTGCCGAATGGTCCCATATATCTGTCAAATTTCAACTCCCCACACAAAGATCCGTATACATTTATTACTTGTGAAATAAATCAGTTAAACCATTTGAATTCATGGTTGAAATTCAATTTCATAGATTTAAAACTGACTGTTTTTTCAATTGTAGTTGTTTTTTGGACTAGATGAAGCTCGAGTAATATTAAGATGTATGGATGCGCGAATTTTAAAGCTGACCAAGGAATTAGATAAGAAAATCAAAATAGCATGACGTAACAAGTAGCGTCACGTTACGTTACGGTATAACATGACTCTCATGTAGCGTGACAAGCATGACATGTAACATGATCCCTTTCAGTCAATATTGACACATCACAGGACATCACGCGAACAAATATTAGCACGTTGCCATTATGGCACGTCACATGACTCGTCATGACACATCCACATATTATCACGTATTAGAACGTTACAACACGAGATGGAATGTCATGTTCTATAATTTTAGATATTTAAAAAAAAAATTCAAATCAATAATTCAAGTTTTAGAAAAAACAAAAACAACGTGACAAAAAAAGTTTCAAACATTTTCTCTTCATTTTACAACTTTATTTTGCAATTTATTCCATAAATTTTGTCAATTTTTCATTTTTTTTTTCAATAAGCAATTCAAAATGTATTGGTCTGTCAATGTGTGTTAAACATGTTGTGTTTTATCTTGTTATTTTTTAGTCACGTCATGTGAAAAAAATTGTCACATCATGTAGTTTAAGATACAATATGTTTGTCACGTCACATATTTATATATATTTATAACACTAATTAAATATGCGGTTAAAAAACCAACACTAAGAAAGATAACAAATCAATATAACTCTTTTGTTTTGTATTTACTTTTGTCAGAGGCAATATAAAGACGAGCAAAACTATAGTGCTTTTTGAATTCACAAAGTACTTGACAAGTTTATCTTCAAAAGTTATCGGAATAATTTTAAATAATGAAGCCAAACTGTTTAAACTGATCTTCTTCACCAGTGACGTGTTTATATATAAAATTTATAAATTTTTGAATTAACTTAGTATAAATACAAAGTTAAACGGTCAAAAATTAATAAAATATTAACTCATTAATTTATAAACATTTTATTTACTAATTGACTTTATACTAAATTAATTTGAAAAATTATAAATTTTGTATGTAAACGCATCACTCGTGAAGTACATTGGTTTGAACGGTTTGAATTAGTCACTTGAAATCATTCCAATAAGTTTTAGAGTTAAGCTTCTTAGATTAATTTGAAAAATTATAAAAAATATATATGTAAACGTATCACTCGTGAAGTACATTGATTTGAACGGTTTGAATTAGTCATTTGAAATCATTCTAATAAATTTTATAATTAAGCTCACTAAAATGACATAGAACAATTTTAACAGTAGAAACTTAGAAATTTTCAACTCTAAATTAACCTACTTTCAGCAGAAACAATGTCTCAAGGTAAAATATTCATAATTTTTTATGGACTTGAGAGTAGGTCCGATGGGCATCGGACCTACCTCGGTTCGACGGGTTTAATCACCATCGATTTTCCTTTAGATTCGTGCGAATGCTTTAAACCCCGTGTGGGTATGTTTCAATTTTCGTGCGCACAAATCTCGTACGTTCTCTTACGGTAGATCTGCCCATCGGAACCAAACTAGGTCCGATGGGCATCGGACCTACACCTAACTCTTTTTTATGGTGGAAATTGGGGAGACTATGTCACTGTTATAAGGTCCTACCGTCCTAGCAAATAGCAATTGATTCAATCCGGTGAGAATGAAACCCGGATCCGAAATGGCTTTCTGACAGATCAGAGGGGCAAATGAGTAATATAACAAGCGCAAGAAGGTTGAGATTTAAGACCAATAGAACACACAAATGTCCATTGATTCACCTTTCACCGAAGAACCTTCTCTCCTTCTCCTTTTCCTTTCTAATCCCTCGGTACCTCTCTCTCGCCCCCCACCTCTCAACCAACTGTTCTCTTTCATCTCTATTTGGAATCCCTAATTCATACTCCTCTTCCAGTTAAGAGCCGGAGTTCCACAGATCTATTGCGGCGTCGGAGGGGCATTTTCGTAATATGGAAGGCGCGCAGGGACCATACTCGACGCGCACGCCGGAGGAGGTGTTTCGCGATTACCGAGGCAGGCGCGCTGGCATGATCAAAGCACTCACCACGGGTTCGTAGTCTGATTCTGACCTAGTTCAATTTTTTAATCTTTCTTTTTGTTTTCAGGAATTTTCGCTTATTTTTTTGTTTACTTGGGGGAACTCTTCTAGTTCCTTTCATGTGGTTGATTGTTTTCTTGTTTTGGTTTTGGTTGCAGACGTGGAGAAGTTCTACCAGGCGTGCGATCCAGGTGAGTCTTAAAAGTTTTTTTTTCAATTGAAACCTCGTAGTTTGAGGAAAAAGCAGATTGATATTAGCGTTTGTTCCGATTTATGAACAAATTCTTCCTTCTTTTCTTATTTTGTTTTTTCAGTGTCTTTGTCATTGTGTGCGGTGCTCTGTAATATTCTGTTCTATAGAGGGGAAATTTACTGAAAGGACCCTCTTCTTTAACATAATAAAATTAAATGGCCTTTTACAAGATTTCTTTCTGAAAATAGCCACATCCAGTAGCACTAGTTAGTTGTTGTAGCTCATAGGGGTTTATCACCCATCTTGTTGACCAAAAGTGTTGCTTATCTTGAATGTGAGAAGGTCAATTTGGGAGAAAATATAAGTCTGGAGAGGATTAATAAAATATGAGAATTTTCAGCAATATATTTGCTCACTATACCTGTGTAACCAGTTTTTTAATATTGAGTCTATCTGGCTTGATGTCAGTATACTGACACAAGTAAAAAAAAATTATAACCAAATTGTTAAATAAGAGCAACACAACATTGTAGGATTTTATTCATTTGAGTGGGTATAATATTGTATATAATGTTTGTCCAGTTTTGGAAATTCACCCCAATGGACCTGAATCAACCTCTATAAGAACTGTAAAAGCATCAGTGTACAGTCGAGAAACAAGTAACCTCAGTTGTTCAGCTATACCCCAAGAAAAAGCTATCAAATGCAAAAAATGGTTTCAGCTATACTTGTCTGGAACCCATGCCATTGTCCTCAGTTTGCCCAAATTAGCTGTAATCATGCCCCAATTAAACTCTAATTAAGTTACAGTTACCCAATCAATCCTATGCAAGTTGGCCTCATATTTTGCAACACCTCCATACCCTATATTTAATGAGCTTTTTCTTCTTGCTTTACAGATAAGGAGAATTTATGTTTGTATGGGCTGCCAACTGAGCAATGGGATGTAGCCTTACCAGCTGAGGAGGTGCCTCCTGAGATGCCAGAGCCGGTTCTTGGTATTAATTTCGCGAGAGATGGTATGGAGGAGAAGGATTGGCTAGCCCTAGTTGCGGTACACAGTGACGCCTGGCTATTGGCTGTTGCTTTCTATTTTGGGGCTCGTTTTGGGTTTGATAAAGAGGCAAGGTAAGAAATTCTCTTTTCATTTCTTGTGTAGAACTCATGTGTGCATGCGTTGCTTAATGTTAAAGAATCATTTATCCTTAATATTTTATTTGGATTCCCAGCTTCACTTTTGTAAAGTTGAAATATTTCATTTTGTCCTTTAAATTTTTTTATTTTTGCAAAAGTTATTACAATTAGCCCCCCTCATAAAATGAAATTACATAGCACTTATTCATCCAGCCCACCCCCTCAAATCTCAAACTAAGTTTTACATTGATTTATAGACCTTTAGTGGCAAGTAGGAGATTTCTTAATTTTTAGGGATATGCAATGTATTTTGATGTTGTATGCGGGCGGAGGGTTTACTCACTAATATATATAAATCTGGGGTCACTGCCAATTGACCAGGTGGTTACATGCCTAGACCTAGTTTTCCATAGCAGGAAAACTGTAAAAATCTAGTAATGTGCTGATCATGGATGGTATGATATTTTCCTGGGAACAGTGGGAATGCATGTTGACTGGTCTTTGAATTTGCTTTCCACATTTATGATACATTTCAAGTGGTTTATGCAAACTTGCAACAGTTGACCCTTTCTTCAATTTTTACATGTAGGAGGAGGCTTTTCAATATGATAAACAATCTGCCTACTATTTATGAGGTTGTGACTGGTACTGCAAAGAGGCAACAATTGAAGGAGAAAACCCCTAATAGCAGTACCAAAAGTAACAAGCCGCATGGCCCGCATCCCTCCAAAGTGGTACGTTCTCCCATCTCCATACTTTTTCAGACTTGGGGTAGGACAGTGGCCCACATACTTGCACCAGACTCAACCATTAGTTATATTACAGTCCTGGAGACAAGTCAAACATGACAGTGTACTGCTGTTTCTTTTCCTTCTTGTAATGCATGTACCAATCAAAATTTCAGTTAGGAACAGTTTATTCCAATTGCATATGTTGTCTTTTTATTTTATTTACCTATATGATTCTATTTAAGGGATTTGTTGATTATTAAACTATTAAAAATTTCTAAACGAAAAGAAACCTTAAGCCCTTTATTGTGTATCTGTTGTTCTTGCATTATTTGTTAGTCGCGAGTGGAAACCAAACCACCAACCCTAAAAAAGGACGAAGAAGAGAGCGGTGAAGAAGAAGAAGAGGAAGAAGAGGAGGAGGAGGAAGAAGAAGAAACCAAGCACAAGAACCACAAGAGGAACACCAACGCCAACACCAACAAGAAGAGGATTAGGAACGAGGAGAGTGACGAGGAGGAAGAAGAGCAGGACAATGCACTTTGCGGGAGTTGTGGGACAAAGGGGTCACCCGATGAGTTCTGGATCTGCTGTGACCTGTGTGAGCGCTGGTTCCATGGGCGCTGTGTCAAGGTTACCCCGGCAAAGGCCGAGCACATCAAGCAGTACAAATGCCCTGACTGCATCAATATCAAGCGCAAGCCCTCCAACTGATCCACAGGTGTGGGGCCTATCTTTTCAGTAGGATTTGGGTAGTCGGGGTTAGGTTAGTTGGAAAATTTCTTCTTTCTGAAATTAAAAAAAAAGTATGTTTGTTTTTCTACTTATTTTAATTGTTGCTGTTATTATTAATTTTAATTTGCGTTAGGTCATGATATTGGTTCCTGTAGTGTCATCAGGTACTTGTTTTTAGTGATTTAATGTGTTAAAATTGCTAGTTGCCTGCCAGTGGTATTTAAGTGTGGCAAATGGTATGGGTGTTGGGCAACTCAAAGATGTGGTGAACAGTTTTCTTTGTTAAGATAGAATGGTGTTACGGTTTTTAATTGCTCTATTTGTGCTACATTTTTTTCTGAAAGGTTTTAACTTCAAACCTGAACAGTTCAAACCTATAATTTGAATGCTGTTCTCTGGTTTTCTTTTACACAGTATCAGATTTTCTATTTGAAGATCTTTTTTATGAGGAAACATATTTCCCCTCTTTAAATAAATTCTTCGGATTAATGCCCTGATTCAAGGCTTTTCTTCTCTTGCACTCTTTCCTTCCAAGCGAAAACTGAGGCTGGACAGGTCCAGTACTTCTCTTCTCTCCTTCATTCACGTCATCCCATTTCGGACACCTTTTTGTTCGCCTCTGATAATCCCTAAAATTTAATTTCTTTTCCCTTCCCTTTCTTGGTATGTCCGCTCTCAGCCTCGAATTCAGCTCAAATTTGTCCCCAGAGAGGCAAAGATGGACACCGAATTCAGCTCAAATTCAGGTAGTATACATATCTAAATATTCTTTCTTAATAGTAGATATTTTATCAGAAAAATAACAAACAGTTTATGTTTAAGGATTTTCGAATTATCAACAATTAAATATACAGTTTAAATGCCGGGCAATTAAAACTTAAATACAAAACAATACAACCATGACAATTTTTTTCCTATGCAAGTTAATACATTGCACATTTTTTTTGAAAAAAAAAAAATCCGGTAGTAGTTATAAATAAATTAGTAATGAGGTATAAACATTTTACAATGTAAACATATATTAATATGCCCATGTACTGAGATAGACATATGGCTTGGGATATTTTTAAAATATAGGAGAGCACTAAAAATTATTATGAATAGTGAAACAATTTAGAAGATAATTAAGAAATTTTGTATAGACTTTTTAGTAGTAGTTTTTTTTTAATAATTGGGGTATTATTTTCTTCAAAATAATAAACTAGTTGTCGACAGAGCTCAAGCTGAATTTAACAAAGTAATTCATTATTTGAGGTTTTTTATGCTACATCTTTCTTAGAATCTTATTACAAATTTTCCACAACTTAAATTTTTTGCATCGAGTCAGAAACTTAATGTTCAATTATAAAATTAAATCATTCATCTCGATCTTCTTCATAAAAGATGCGTTCAGGGCAATTACATAATTAATGATTTTTTCTACGCAAAATTTATAGCTCATATTAAATTAACTAAAATAGGTACATATTTTAATGTACCCATCATTTGACCTCTTATCTTGTACAAACAAAAAAAAAAGTCTTAAAAAAATTATGAACTTCTATGTTAATGTATTATTCATGAATAAAAACAAGACCAACAGTCTAAAATTTTATTTTAATAAAGAAGAAGTTGCGGTACTCATAAAATTATGACACTGATCCCACTTATGATCCGACATATTCACAAAAAAAACATATTTGTTAGTCCAAAATGGGGCAAACAGGGGCGGATTCAGGATTTTCGTCAGGAGGACAAAAAAATATCGAATCGGGTTTAAATCCATTAACCAATTTGGTACTCAATAAAAAACAATGTTTTAACTTATACTTTCCAATACTTTGACTTGTAATTTCTGATACTCTGACTTAAAATTCTAAGTATCAATCAAGATTTAACAGATTTCTTTCAATTTTAATCCTAAATTTAACTTGAATTACAAATTAAACATCCAGAGGGGGTCAAAAACAATTTCAGGGGAGAACAAAAATCGTTCGGAACCGATAAATCTCCACTAACACTCAAATCAGAGAGGAGCAGCTGCTCCTTTGGAACACTCTAGGTCCGCCCCTAGGAGCAAAAGGGGATTCAATTTGGTGCAAGTATGCATGGTCCTTTGCCTATTTATCTTATTATCTCATCTTGTGTCCCATAGCCATAGGTTCTCCATCCAGCACTCATTAGGTCCAATCATCAACAAAAAGCCCTTTTCAGTACCTTAACATAACACAACCTCAGCCTCAATTTCTGGATCCCCTCTTGACATCTCCTGTTACCTCACCTCCTCCCTTCCCTTCATCTTGTTTGGATGGAGAGTAGAGGAAGGGAGGGAATGGAAAGAAAATAGAACTTTCCATTGAATTGTGTTTGGATGATAAAATTATGTTGGAGGTAAAAGGTATAGGAGATGAAAATTTAATCTTGTATCATTGTAATTAATAGAATTTCTCATTAACCTTCTAAATTTTAATTAATCAAATAAGAAACAGGACGGAAAGAAAAATTAAATTTATTTTTCCTCATTAACCTTCTAAATTTCTATTCGATTCCATTCTCTTGTGTTCTTCACCTCTCCTTCCTTCCTCTACTCTCCATCCAGACAAGGTGTTAGTGCAGTTGTGATTTCCTCAAGTTAAAAGGGATCCTTTGTTCGCTTCAATTTGGTCACAAGTGGTTCTTTAAAATGTTTCGTGAAAGAATTATTTCCTAAATTAATATCTTCGGATTTTGTTTCAGAGTTTGTTTATGCAGTTATGCTATTTACCATGTGCATCATATAAGTATAGAATATAGCACATTTTAAAGTTCAAATTTCAAAATTACATATTATCTTTACAGTTGCCATGATTGTTAAATTAATATACTGTCAGTGCCCTTTTTAAATACATTTGGCCTAATAGAACTATAGTAGTTGTGCATTTTTTTTTTTCTATTTCAATTATGTATTGAAGGGATAACAAAGGATAAAGAATAGAAGCCCATATTACCTCTGTAGAAAATTATAAAATTATAAGAGCACCTACATCAGAGAAATTGGGAGAATCTTTTTCATGATTCGGGCTGGGCAAAATTGCTCAAACTCGTAACTCGCTCATTTACAGCTCGCTTTAACTCGCTCATTTACAACTCGAGTTGGCTGACTCGTTTAATAAATGAGCTGAGTTTGAGCTTACCCCAACTCGCTCATTTATAACTCGAGTTACATAGCATTGGTCACAATAAATTTCAGAAATTATTTTTGTTAAGCTGTTGTATGAAAAATTGCTGGTGCTTATGTACTAAGTTGCTGTATGAAAAATTATTGGTGCTTATGTACTATTGTTGTATGAAAAATTGTTGGATACTGATAAATTTTTTTACTAGTAGTATATAATTAACTGGTTAAACGAGTTAACGAGTTGTGAGTCAATTCGAGTTGATAATGAGCTAAGTTCGAGTTGGCTCTACAACTCGTTGTTACTATCCCAACTCGAATTGACTCGCTCATTTATTTAATGAGCTGAGTTCGAGTTGGAGGTAACTCGCTCAAACTCGGCTCATTTACAGCCCTAGTCATGAACCAGATGACAATTAATTTAGAAAAACTAGTCATGAATCAGTTAGGAATAATACAAGTATGAGAGAGATGATTTGAAAATTCAGAAAGCATTATCCATAACATTTTTTAAGAAACAAGATGATAATTTTGAAACTTTCAGTCAAATAGAAAAGCAATGCTGCCAACATTTTCGATTTTTTTTTTTTTTTGGTCCTAGGCAGCCTCTGCCAGGAATTTTATCAAAAAAAAACATTTTCGATTTGTTGTATTGAGAAAATCCAGTCCCCTTAGTCTTCAAAAAATAAAAAATAAAATAAAAATCCAGTCCACCAAATTGCAACAATGACTACTGGGTATTGTTGTTACTTGTTACTTTAAGTTCTTGATAATTTTTTCGGAAAATTGATATGATTATTGTAACAGAGCAGTTTTTGTTTCATGCAGCGTAGGGAACCCAGACAATAGTGCTAAAATAGCATCTTATTCGTATATGACTTCTGCGCTGCATAAAGCAAAAACTACTCTGTAAATATCTTTACCGCAAAAGTTCACTGAAAGATTAAGAAATTTTCTCATAATCATTTTTTTTTTTTTTTTTTTTTAACCCTCTCCGTTTCCTTCGTTTGGCTCCCACCTCTTTCTATGGCCATGGCTGGAGTTCGCGCTCTCCTTCTGAGACAGGCTCTCCTTACACTTCCCAGGCCCAAAACCCTCCCTCCATCCCCTCAAATCTCTCTCGCACGAACTAGATCTCTATTTCTTCTCTCCTTCTCCTCTTCTCCCTCTGCCA
>JAJGRW010003825.1:0-19995 GCA_025461045.1 Carex parvula | reverse complement strand
GTAATTTTGAGATCTAGGATTTTGGCCGAAATTGAAAAATTAGATTTTTTTTGTTGTTGCAAGCGTGGGTTTCGTGTTCCTCTCCAATGTGGATTGTGGACCACCCATTCTCTCTTTGGCTCTCTTTCTGTTGGATCATGTTCTTGATTTGGGAGTAAGAAGGAAGGAGAATGGTGTTCATAATCTGTGCCCACACTGCCTCATAGCTGGGATTTAAACGGCAAGGTACTCAAATATATCATCTTCTTCTTATCATTGTTTGATTATTGCCAAATCGGTGATTGGCGGCTAGTATGATCGGAGCTCATCTATTTTCTTTTGAAGAGCACCGAGGTACTCTATATACTTTCTCGTGCCTTGCTTTTCTTGTTGGATTTCTAATTTGAGTTGATAGATACGGAAATAGTTATTTTCTTGCCCGTACATGTCTTTCACGACTTGCCATAGATCAAAAGTTGTGTCAGCGAGGAGGAAAAGTTCTGAAATAGATGGCTCCATGGAATTCGTGAGCCAAGTTATGATTTTGTCATTTTGAGTTCTCCATTTCTTTGCTGCTTTTTTTTTGGATTCGGTCAGCAAATTTGGGTTTGCGGGTGTTGGCTCTTTATTTTCTCCTGTGATGTATTTTCGCATCTCTCGATCGCTGAGAGCTCTAGATGCAACATTTGCCCATGTAAGATAGTTCTTGCCATTGAGCAAAATATTTGTGATCTTGGAGGAATTGGTAGTGTTGCCCCTCTTGAGCCATTTGTTCTTTGCTGATTTTTGGATATGAATTATGTTGTGAATACCAGTTTACTGGTACCGTGAGATGTTGCCTTTTTTTCAGTCACAGAACTTGAAGCTCTGATACCATGTTATTTTTGAGAGATGCAAAGCTGAGGAGAATTGTTCAATCTTTTTTCTTATTTCTTCGTTATGTTTTGTTACAGTAGAGATGTCTCTATATATATTACATTTGCTTCAACGGTTAGAATTTTACCGTTGGTACCTTCCTTAGTTACTATTTGATACAGCTGTCCCTATTTACACTTTTGCATATATACCCCTAATATATGATGAATTTAAATTCTGAGATTATTCTTCGACACTTCAATCTTTCTACATTTATGGGCTCAAGTCCCACAAAATTATATGTTCACATAAAAATTAATTAGCGAATTAGTTTGGAGCAACACCGCAAAGTCACATTAATTAATTAATTAATTAATTATTTGGCATGGACCACTTAATTAATTTGCTGATGCTTTCTCTTTCACTGTTACTGTCATGTCATGCGCTTGAGATCAGATGCACCTAACATATTTAATCTAAGGGGGCTCGTGGGTCGCGTTGTGTAGCACATTTTAAATTGCCAAGAGATCTTAATTAATTATAATATAATAAGATATACGCAGCTCTCTCTCTCTCTCTCTAACGCGTGCTTCACATGGTGGGAGATGCTTTTCTATGAACCGTGTTTAAACATTATCTTCTATTATAAATTCTAATATTTCTAGTTGTAAGTCAGATGTAGCCATACATGTAGGGTGTTCAAATGGTCGGTTTCAAATCAAACTCTTTTCGGTTTCTAAAATATAACTGAATTAATCAAATTAAAATGACCACCGAATCGTTGAAACCGGATTAAATTTCAATTACATGCATTATTCAATTCTATACAAAATATGTAGATTTCTAAAATATCCAAACCAAAATAGAAGGAAAGAAGTGATGATTGAACCCAACAAAATATAAACTATATTTGAACCATTATAATTCGGTCAGTTTTGAAAAATCAAAACCCAACTGATCCACTTAAATCAAACCATTTAAACTGGACAACCAATTCATTTAAACCAATTTTTTTTTATTCACTTGAAAATCAAACAAACCGTTTAAACACCCCCAGTCAGACGAAAACCGTATACTCCTTGGAATTTTTTTTGAAAGGTCTTCCTCTCTCAACTCATGTTTCCTCTTGAGTACAATATTTTATTTGTTCATACCGATAGCAATAATATCTCTATTTTTAATACCCCCGTTATTTTTTTTTTATAAGAGTACAACATCATGTGCAAGTGCAATATAAATAATGAAGCAAGCGCAAATGAACAAACAAATCCATTTGGTTTACAGAGGTTGGTACATAATACATACACATAAGGCCCGGGACCAGGCCCAGGCCCATAAACACATTTATAGTCCTGACCTATTTTGGGTTAATTCATTCGTTCCCTAATTATATTTATAGCCCACTCACAATTAAATAAACACGTTTTATGAAATGAACAATTCAAGTACGAAATCGACAAGGTAAGGAAGGTATTCATTCCTCTTTAATTTCAGGCCCAAAGATTAAATCAAATTCTAGAGCAGATTGCAATCCAACAAAACGTACAGCAAACTAACAGCCACTCAACAGACACCCAGTTTCAGTTTTCAATTGCTGCTACTGATGACAGACAAAAAATAGTCAAAAAAAAAAAAAAAATTGACAAATGATAACAGCAAAGACAGGAACACAAACACTAATATCAAATCGTGTGTATGTTTTTATATTAATTAAGCCGAGCTGAAGAGGGCATGGCTGATGAGAGCATGAAATGAAATCAGGCTGAAGCAGAGGAGGGCTTGTCCCACTTGAGGGGCTTAACGACCTCCCAGGTGAAATCGGGTTCGTCACGGCCAAAGTGGCCGTAGGCGGCAGTCTTCAGGTAGCGGCTGTTGCCACCCCTCTTGAGATCAAGGTTGATGATGATCATCCCCGGCCTGAAGTCAAAATTCTCCTTCACTATCTTCAGTATCTCCTTGTCAGGAATCCTCCCTGTTCCATACGTGTCCACAAATACTGACAACGGCTCTGGTACGCCGATTGCATATGACACCTGCCACCCAGTCAACCAACATTAAGCATACATAACAGCCCAGCACATCCCATCCCATCCCAAATATAGTGTAGTAAGTTTACCTGGACAATGCAGCGGCGAGCCAGACCGCTGGCCACAATGCTCTTGGCAGCCTGCCTGGCAATGTAAGCTCCGCTGCGGTCCACCTTAGTTGGGTCCTTGCCAGAGAAGGCGCCACCTCCATGGGCCCCCCATCCACCATATGTGTCGATGATGATTTTGCGACCAGTGAGACCAGCATCACCGTGGGGCCCTCCGATTACGAAGCGGCCTGAGGGGTTGAGGTGGAAGATGGTCTTCTCATCAAGGTACTGCTCTGGGATGACGGGCTTGATGACATGTTCCTTCAGGTCTGCCGCAATCTCATCGTTAGTCACTGTCTCATCATGCTGAGTCGAGATGAGAACAGTGTGCACACGTACCGGCACCATCGCTCCCTGTTCGTTGCGGTACTCCACAGTCACCTGTCAATCCCAGCACTTAATAATTTCATATACCATTTTCTTTTTGTTTGGTTCAAGACAATGAAGAACTGTAAGATGAATATATCACAACCCAAAAAAAAAATATCAAATATTATTGTCCCAAATTATATGTCATTTGACCATTGTTTTCAAATATTGCAAGTATTGCATGAATTGCACATGCCACATAAATATCATGTATTAAATAATTTTGACACAATTATACATGTTCCCAGATAATTTACCAAGTTGCATATAGTACGGAAGCTACAGAAACATGCCTGATGGACACATATAATTTATAATATAATCACATGATACCTCCTTGGTTCATAAATATTATCAAAATCTTTGGATAGAATTACTTATACAAGTAAATATATCAATAAAGGTAATACCTAAAGACGATAAGGTCCCTTCTTGAGTGTAGCAACAGTACAGTACAGTACAGTACATAATAAGGTAAGGTATGTACACTTTACAGTAACACATCTAACAAGTGAAGTCATGCGATCTACATATTTTTCTTTGAAATTTGCACAAAAAGAAAGAAAGAAAGGAGGGGAGAGGACAGTACCTGGGTCTTGCCATCAGGCCTGAGCCAGGGGCAGGTGCCATTCTTCCTGACCTCAGTGAGACGGGCACCAAGCTTGGTAGCAAGCACATGGCTGAGCGGCATCAGCTCAGGTGTCTCATCAGTGGCGTAGCCAAACATGAGGCCCTGGTCTCCCGCACCGATCTCCTCAGGGCGCTTGGTGAAGTGGCCGTGCACTCCCTGAGCAATGTCAGGGGACTGTTGCTCAATGTTGACCAGCACCTTGCAGTGGTCTGCATCCAGGCCCACGTCGTCAGACACAAACCCTATCCCACGGCAGGTGTCACGCACAATCTTCTCATAGTCAACCTCCGCCTTGGTTGTGATCTCACCAAACACCATCACCATGTTTGTCTTTGTGCAAGTTTCACATGCCACCTGTATGTACATTTTGTTTGCGTTTTTAACTGTTTATATTCCCTTACAAAGGATTTCTCCACAATGGCATGCACCAGAATGGATGTTACCATTTTATAATTATTTAAGGCCTTTTTTTGCTAACAACTCAGTATTGATATGGTTGTTCTGGCACCGCAGAGTGTTGGCTTAATCTGTGAGTTAACTTAAATCTACAAGAAAGTTGCTCAGTAAACATATGCAATCAGCAAGCACTGAACAAGCTCAAATAATGCACAAAGGAAAGAAAAATGAAAGACAAACAAAAAATTAGACTGGCATGGTGCAGGTACAGTAACTGGGATTGGAGTTGGTAGTAGCATAATAGGGAACAAAGAGAACGGTACCTTGCTGTCAGGATCGCCAGCTAGGCAAGCATCAAGAACTGCATCAGAGATCTGGTCGCACAGTTTGTCTGGGTGACCCTCGTTCACGGATTCTGAGGTGAAGAGGAAAGTGTCTATCTCTGCCATTTCTCTCGTTTTCTTCTTCTTCCTTGACCTGTTCACACAAGTTTTGCAACCAGATCAGCACCTTTACAAGCACAAATAATTCAATGACTTGTGATCAGTCTGTATGCTTTTCTGATCTTATGACTAATACTAATGCAAAATTCTTTTCTTTAGAATATTCCTTTGCTTGATGTAACAGCACTTAATGTCATTCAGTTATAGTGCAAGCATAAAAAATGGCACAAGGAATCTGAAAAGTAAATATCATAAAGAATAAATAGCATCATGCACATTAGTTGAATATTGTGGGAATAATATCCAAGATAATATACCAGTGGCAGTCAGAGATAATATTGTCAGAGAAGAATAATCAATTGATGCTCAGAAAAGGACAAGCGGACAGATTATATCCTTTTATTCTCACGACAAAATCAACCAAAAGTGCGTACGAGCATTGTATGTTTTATTTTCAGCATTGGATTAAACAGTTGACTAAAAATTAGTTAAACTTAAAAGCAGTTGTAGTAGGGGATAAATCAATAGATCCAAAGCATGTGCATATGTAAACATGGAGCAGGAAACAATTAGAACTAACTAACTAACTGACTGTTAAATAATCGAAATAAGAAATACGGTGTATTAATTTCAATTTCGTGCGTTGAAGAAGCAAACAGCTAAGAAATCTTATGTAGAATTACACAGATCTGAATATTTGCATTCATCTTCACTCGGAAGTCGGACCGACCGTGATTTATCCTAAATATAAAGAGAATAAATTAAATCTGCGAGCAAGCATACTAATTAGACTTACTCTGCTGAGATGGAGAAACGAAACCCTAGAAGAAGGAGAAGGGATGAATGTGACTGAGAGGAGGAGAGGAGAAGACTACTATGAGTCTATGACTGAGCACCTGCACCGCACGCCTATTCTTCTGGCCTGGGGTCTTATGATTTTATAGGAGGAGATAGCGGAGCGGGCTCAGGCTCAGCTACTTCCCCTGGCCCTGTTCACTATTCATGCTTGGATTCGGATTGCGATTAATGGGCCGGTTGGTAGGTCGATCTACGCTCTTGGATCGGGTCGGGCAGCCTTGTCGGAGTTCGGTGGCCGATAGCGACCCGCACCGCACACATCTTATATGATTAATATATTATTGTATTATATTATTAATCGTGATACTGATAGTTACCTTACCCTCCCCAATTCTCTACATTTACTTGACTGACTCCAGCTCCATCACTGACGCCTTCTTCGGCCATTCATTGGTCAATTGGATTGGGGTGTGTGTGTCGTAAAATATAGTAGAGGCAATGGGTGGTGGATTTCAAACACAGTGGCCTGTGGCCCACCTACCTACCTCTTCGAGTCAAAAAAAAAAAATGGTAGTGGCAATGGGTGGTGGATCTGGTTGTTTACCAACCGCACCGCGCTGGACCCACATGGACATCGCCTCATGCGGTCATGCATGCCCTCATAGTCATACAAACAAAATAAATACCAGTGAGTCTGTGACTGAGACGGTGAGACCTGCATAAAATTAACATGGTCCCAGAGGCCGGAGCCAGTGAAACTCTATGCCATGTGGGTCCCACATTTCAGTCTCTTTTCTCCCTTTAGGCATGGCGACCGTGGCGTGTCTAGTCTAATGTGTAAACTGTTGGATTTATTTCATGCATATCACAATTCATAACTCTAAATTTGTTCTGATCCTCTAGTGAACTCCTAATCTAAATTCTAAGTTACCTTATCCATAGTCATGATTTTCCAGAGAGCAATCACTGTTAATCACCGAAAACCTTTAGATTTCCAAGTAATCCCTCTCAAGTCCGATAGAGAAGAGAGAGTGGGGGCTGGCGGTGTCAGCAATAGATCTAGAGAGAGGAGAGAGAGAGAGAGAGAGAGAGAGGAGAGTTCGGGTGGCCGGGGTCGGACGGCATGGTCGGCTCTGTGTTTTTTTTCGCTAAACCTAAAGCGCAGAAATTAGAGAGAGAAGAAAGACTTTGACGGGAATTTTTAGGGATACCTTCAGCGACTGGGCCAAATCGGTCTCTGAGGCTGTGGACGCCGGTCGCTGAAGGATTCGTCGCCGAAACATTTAATTTTTTTTTGGGTCTTCAGCGACCGGCGACCTAACCGGTCGCTGATGCCGGTCGTGAAGCCCCTTTTGTTGTAGTGAGGGAGAGAGGGTCGATATAGATAGAGAGCGAGCGTTAATATTCATTTGAATCTGCCTCTGTATATACCGAGTTTATCTGCAGCCTATTTTCCTTATTAGATCTTTAATGGGTTTAAATCCAGAACTGCTTATATTTAAGTATTTTCTTATTTACAGAACATTGTCATATTTAATTGTGTTTCTCATGAACTAATAACATAATTGTATTATTTTCAAACTTATATAATTTAGCCATCACTAACTCATAAAGTTATTAATACGCATTCTACCCATTAAAAGCCCTACTTCTCATGACACATATTGAACCTGATAAATAATATTTAATTTGATCACTTCATAACGGGTCTATTAGATATTTAACGGATCTATATTCAATATATATTTATATCACATATAAGCCCATATATGTTGTACAATTAATATATATATATATATAAAAAAACAATATCAGGAATTCAGTAGGAAGCTCAAGTGCTCAACCTCCTGACTTAATTTGAACCAGCACCAGCACCATCGATGAAATAATGCTAATTAAGTGTTCAAATACATAATTATATATTAAATTGGATGCGCAAAATATCAAATTTCAATAACATTGAAGTTCTAAGATTCGGCTGCTTTAAATGCATCAAATTGCACATGAAATCTTTTTTTTTTCCCCTAAGAATAAAATTTGTAACAGTCCTTTCTATTATAATTTTTTGTGAATTAGGTTAATTAGAGGCGTCGACCTTTTATATATATTACATATTACAACATACATAAAGCAAATATCAATTCTTCATTTGATTATATATCTGATTAGCAGCTAGATACTATATATTAAAACGTAAGTTAATTCGATCGTCTTAATTAACTAACTAACTAACTAACTAAAGTAAAATGCATAGCTAGCTACATATGATATATATGTATAATTTAGAAAGTAAACCTTAATTAAACCTAATTAATTAATTAATTATTTGATGGATCAGTACATATCTACGACTTCAACCAACTTGTTTGCTACTGCACTCGCATACACTGAAGAACCCTCCATTATCTGCACCAAACGAACATATATATATATGTAATAATAAATAACTAATTAAATTGATTATGTAAAAATACAGCAAAGAGAATAATTACATCAATATTTGAATAAATATATGAGGTATATATATAGAGAGAGAGAGAGAGTTACCTGAGTATTGAACATGTAGACGTGACACTCTCCGATGATGCCGCCGGACAAATTGAGCACTTGGAGGCGCAGCTCATCAAGCGCACGCGACACCGGCAAGAGACAACCGATGGCCTTTTTCTTCTTTGTAATTTTAATATTTACCTCGTCTTCTATAATTCTGACATCGACAGAGGCTTCTTTGGATCTCCTCTGAAGCCAAGAGCACCTAAGCCTGGATCCCTTAGCCAATCCCTGATCTTGTTCTCCACCATTACCTTTAAAACCATCAGGTGCTAACAGTGAATTAGTGGGCATCACATTCACATTCACATTGGAACTCTCCATATCGCCAGCGCCAGTATCTTTGTTGAAAGACGTCGAGCACTGGATCCGTTTCTTCTCCACCAGGAGCTTTAGCTCGTTCACAGTTCGACACAGTTCGTTGATGTAATCTATGGCATCCGACACTATCGTTGCCCGATCATCCTATATATTATATATATAATATAATATATTTTTTGAGAAATTAATGTAATAATTAAACAATTATTAATTATTAATGTACTAGCTAGCTAGCTAGCTAGGTAGTGTAGTACCTTGGTTCTGTTGGGGATGAGAGCCTTGAGCAATTCATACTTCTCACCAAGCCTCTCTCTCCTTTGCTTCTCCTTCTTCTCAATCCCCTTGGGCGCTGAACCGCTGCCTCTCTGCCTCCTGGCCCCGCCTCGTACGCTCTCAAACTGACCTGCATTGTAACCCTCTATGATCCCCGGGATGAACCCAGAGCTTTCGCTTGGCAGTGAGCCATACCCCATATTAGACAGTTGTTGATGCTGCTGCTGCTGGTACACGAACTGGTCCTGTTGGTCGTGCAACATGTCGGGGGGCGGTGCACAGAGTCGGGTCGACGGGTCGGTGTGGTATGTGAAGTAGTTGGATCCGGTGACATCGTGTTGGAGGTTGAAGTCGAGTTCTGGGTAAGTCGGGACGTTGCCGAGGGCTGACACGTCCGGGTAGTTCATGGCAAACTCGCCTCCCAGTGCCTCTTGCGTGATGATGCTTTCATGCGGCGTCAGGATCTCAGTCTGCTGCTGCTGATACATTATATGTGTGTGTATATATATTCGATCTCCTGGCAATCATATATATTAGAGAATAAGAACATCGATCAGTCAAAATTAGAATTACATGCATGCAGTATATATAATATATATCAAAATTAGAAATGATCACAAGTGGATCGATCGATGCTTTAATTATTAAGAAGAAAGAAAAAGAGGAGTTTGTATGAAAACCTCTCTGTTCTGTTATCTAATAACAGGGAAGAAGACAAGGTGGCGCTTTCCAAGGAGCGCCGAGAAATAGATCTAGAGACGAAAGGCAATGAAACCTGAGAAGCTAGCCCTTTGTTTTCTTCTGTGTTTATACCGGGCCAGTTTCTCATATGCCCCCTTTAAAATCTAAATATATCATGTGTGCTGTGTTAACAAAGTTATTCGGATTCTTCATGTCATTTGTAAAAATGGAAGATTATAATGATTTTATGGGTGGGATGCAAAAATGGAAGATTAATGCACGTTACCTTTCCAGTCAACTTTTAAAAAGCAACATATTAAACAGCCATAAAGTTTCAAATATTCTCGGAAGTGCCACAAGTTTTCAGATATTTACGGCAGTACCACAAGTTTTGTCAATATATATATGATCAACTGTACCCCCAATCATACAAATTTATATGTTGTTCTAACCCAATTTTCTTTTCCATATATTTACCCAATTATAAAAACTTACATTTTTCAAAATGTACTATAATAAAATATTCTGAATTGTTTACACTATGATATATTTTTTTGCATTCTGAATAAGAAAATATAAATAAGAAGCCTTGGGATGCAACACGAAAGGTTACACGGAAAAGGAAGGAGAAAAAGAGAAAGAGGAATCTGGAGCGAGTCTGAGTGGTTGAGGGCTTGAGGCAGTGAGGCCTCATGCAATTTGAACCTGGCTGAACCGTTAAGGCCCTTTTGGTAGTAGGCACATGCCTTATGTCATGTTCCAACTGTCTCTGTCTATAGTCTATACAATTAAAATGCTTTATGGTCTATGGTATACGGTCTATGGTCTATGGACAAGGAAGTAACGTGGGGTCGGGAAAGCAGTGGCTGGAGCTGAGCAGCAGAGGGAAAATTAATCTATTAATTTGCTCTACAGTCACACTGGGCACTGTGGTGTGGGCCAAAGTAAGGTAAAGATGGGTTAATCGTTAATCCGCTACAAAGTGTCGGTAAAGATTGCGTTACGGGAGATCCAAAAAGATTTTAGAGAAAAATTTCCGAGAAGAGAAGAGACAGAGATAGAGCGAATTGAATTGAATTGAATTGAAAAGAACAAAATGCAAGCGTAGATCAGATCATATCAGATCAGCGAGAAAGAGAAAGAAGGAGAGAATGACGCAGTCGCACTCGTACGGAGAGGAGTGGTACTGGGACGACCGGTACCGGAAAGAGCAGCGACCTTCGACTGGTACCAGCGCTATGAGGCGGTGGCCCCGCTGCTCCGCCTCCTCCTCCGCTCCTCCCACCGCATCCTCCTCGTCGGCTGCGGCAACTCTCGTGTCGTACCTATAACATACTACTTCTATTCTTCTTATTTTCAAATTAACCATTCCCTTGCTCATTACCAGTAAATTGATTTACTGGTACACTGTACTCAAGATGTCATTCTGTCTTTTAACCTGATCTATCTTGATCTTGTATTCTGTAAAACCTGATTCAGCATTTGGGGAGAAGATGGTGAATGATGATTATGAACAAGTAGTGAACATCGACATCTCTTCTGTTGTCATACGAGCCATGCAATCCAAATACTCCCATTTGCCCCACCTTCAATGTAACATCTCATTCTCATTCTGTGCTTTTCTTTTTACTCCATTCCATTCCATTGCATTACTTATTCTAAATGATCATTCCTGCACAGATATGAAGATGGATGTACGGGACATGTCAGCTTTTGAAGATAATTCATTTGATGCTGTTATTGATAAGGTACAAAGTAAATTAACCTTGTATCCATCATTCAAATGTTGAAATTGCTTGCAAACATGCAACCATCATACAATCCAGTTTGAACCTGGGCCTGCACACTCTTTTTTTAATATGCTGGTAATTGGGTCATCATCTAATATACCATTTTATACAGAGTAATAATAGAAAATTTAATGCAGGAACCCTAGACCGATCATGGTGAGTGGATTGCAAAATTAAACGGACTGTTGTGCCCTTCAATTATTACAACCCTCCAGTAAATATAACTCGGACTCTTGTTTGTTTTTTAGTGCGGGAATGATTCTCAAGTGAATGCCACAAAAATGTTTGAAAGAGGTCCATAGGTACCTAATTCTGTAGTATTAATTTTTTTTATATAATTTTAAGGTATCCATTGAACGCAATTATTAATCCCTGTAACAATGTATTTAATGTTGAAGTAACGATCAATAGTGTGTACCTGAGCTTTGAGCTATCCTTCAATTAACTTATAGTGTTTAAATTTCCTCTTAAATATGTACTATCCACCAAAGTTTTGGAAATCTTTGCCAAACAATAGTACAGTGTTTTCTACTAGCCAGTTGTATAGTTTGGAGTTACCTCCCAATTTAACCAAAGAAATGTTTTTGAACTGCAATTACACTTTACTTTGTCATTTGAGCTCAATTAATACTTGATTTGTAATTAAGCATCCACATCATTTGTATTTAATTTAAACCCAAATTGTGCCAATAACCTCTTACCTGCAAGTAAAGACCGTATTTTACTTTTTTTTTTTTTGTTACTGTTATTTTATTACTATTTTTGTGCTATGAGTGATTCCTTTGTTTTACTTTCTAAGGGTTCTCAAGGAAAGAGGCATATATATTATGGTAAGCTGTATTAATAAGCTGTTCTTTTCTTTAAGCCTTTTGATGTTTTATTTTGGTTCCTAAATAAAAAAAAAAGGATTGTTGGTGCAGATAACATATGGAGATCCAAGCTATCGGTTGGGTTTGCTGACGGATCTCAACTTATGGAACATAAACATTCATGTAATAGGTTAGTATTTATTTGGTTTCTAGAAATGAACAGTATTCTGAAAAAATGCTGGTCGGTATATAGGATTGCTTTCTGACGATTTTACATCACACACCTCCAGTCTACAGTATCTATATTTCAAAATCGGGGTTTAGTCTATGCATAACCTGGCATATGTGTCCAAATTGGTTTAATTTGTACGCATTAGTGCAAAACTTTGGTTAAGTTAGAATGTGGCGAGGTTCAGCTGACCAAAATAAGTTTTTGTGTTGACAATATAAGGTGCAGGTGTTATGCACGAGCTGAACTTGCAATCCTTAAGAGTACCCCTAAATTTGTTCTCACTTGTCAGTTCTACATGATGTCAAGATTTTGTCGAAGTTAATATAAAATCTCGGACAATAATATGTGCTTGTAGATAAAATAGAGAAGAGCCCCGATAAAAGAGCTTGGGATATCACAAAGCCATTGCCACTAAATGAAAGCGATGGCTCTATTGCTGAATTGCTCGGCCCGAAACCTGACGTCCATTACATTTATGTTTGCACTAAGGTAATTTTTACTAGAGGGATTCATGCTATATGTGTACACAAAACGTTATATCATTTCAATTCTATATTGATATGCATGAAGAGCTAACAAAAACAACGGACCAAATTTTGATGATTAACTCCCTTTCTTGATAGCTATCAAAATGAAGTCAAAGTTCCATAATTATTTATATGCATGTAATTGAGATGATTTAAAATATATCTAACACTTTACATTACTTCAAGTGCAAATTAAAAAAGGTGGCATGTTTTGCACCAATGGTCATGGGCACTGAATTTCTCCTCTTTTCATTATACTCAAATCTCAACCAATCATCTCTAGCTGGTTCATCAGTAAAGTAAACTATTTGGTACTAAACTTTATTTTTATCAATTGATTGAAAATTTGTTTGTTTTTAAGACATGATCTGTACAATGAGATTATTATATTCCCTTGTATGCAACTGTGTTACGCTGACTTTAACAGGCTCTTTTTCCTACCTGAATCTTGCTAAAATTGAACCCAAAGGATTCATACCTATAGTTAATTTCTTTCATGAATGGTTCATAAAGTAATTTGTTCGAGTTAATGCGAAAGGGCATTTTTCTTTGTGCAAGTAACCCACAAAATGTTGTCTTCTACTTTGCAAATATGGTAAAATATTGGGGGTATGATTAGCAAATATTTCTCTTGCTTAAAGCATTTATGTTGCATTAGTGATGAATCCAACTTTTCAAGTATATGAGGAATAATGGTTTGTTAGTTTGCCACAGTGGTACTCCAATTGTGTAGTCTTAGTATAGTCATGCTTTGAGAGAGTGTACTTGCTACTTACACTTTGGGTATATGACATCAGTGAAGAGGGAAATATATAGCAAGCATGACTAACTCATGATTTACACGCATATATAAATATTAATTGCAGGATGGATCAATGCGGAAAGAGTGATATTGCAGGATATTCAAATATTTGTTCTTTATTTATTCATTGAGGGAAGAAAGTAAATGAATGGTTTGTTTTCTGTTGGTGTATACATGTAACACAACATGGATCATTTCTCATTTTTTATGTATAATTTTTTGGTAGCTTTTAATTGAAAGTAGCTAATCAAAGCTGTTGTATAAAAGTTCTATTGGTCATAGTAATTTTGCACTAATATATGAATTTGAGTGGCAGAATATGAGAGCATTAAATGAGTCATTTGACTGGGCTATTCTTTGATTACTTGGAAAATACAAGTCATAAGTTGTGGGTGAATTAGCCCAAGATACTCGTGCTTCTGGCAGGCAAACAGTTACAAGTATTATCTTTAATTAGATGCATGACAACAAAACGATTGAATTAATTAATGAATTAATAATATGGATTTATTTTTGTAATTAAGATGAGAAGAGGAGATGGAGCTAGTAAGAGTCGCCGCGTAAGCATCTATCGCTGTAAACGTAAAGTGGGGGAAATGAAGTGAGTGGTGAGAGTGGGTTATGACTGGATTAATTCACGAGAGAAGAGATGAGACCCCAAAAAAAAGAAACCGATGGATGGATGGATGCGTAAGTGGGCACGCCATTGAGGCAAGAAAAAGGCCGTTGGATGTCAACACTCAACAGCCCACATGAAGACAAACCTCATAACCCATCATATCATATCATATCATATCATATCCCCATTTCTATTGCTCTCTCTCTCTCGCTATAGCTACCTCTTCCTTAATTTCTATTCTAACTAGCTACTAGCTACTATTATATATATATATATCAAGAAAGAAAGAAAGAAAGAAGAAAAAAAGAAAAAGAGCTATATAGTAAGACACGATGATATGATATATGTCCTCTACGCTTTCTGTTAAATCCCATTTCCCCTTATATCACTGCCGGACGTCATCTCTCTCTATCTCTTTTTCTCTCACTAGCTAGTCTAGTCCATCTCTTTATCTTTATATATATACACACACTAACATACCCTCTTCTTCCTCAGCTCCCCTTCTCTCCGGAGACACCCATATATATATACCTGTATATATATAGAGAGAGAGAGAGCAGCATAGCACAGCACAGCACACACAAATATATAATTAATTAATTAACAAGTGATCGATCATCAGAGAGAAGCTGTGATCGATGGGTGGAGACTACGCTCCGGCACTGGCCATGATGACGGTGCAAGTCGGTTTTGCCGGTCTCAACATTGTATCGAAACTGGCCATGGATTCCGGCATGAGCCCCTTTGTCATGATCACCTATCGCAACATTGTTGCCACTGTCTTTCTCGCACCCCTCGCCTTCCTCCTTGAGCGGTACCTTTGCCATTAATCTTGAGCTGGATCCTTCATTTCTTGAATTTCTTTCTGCATATGCATGCCCTTAATTTATTAATTGTTCTAGTTAACAACAAAACACGTACTGAGCCGCTTAATTGTTTAATTCAACATAGCTAGTAATTAATTGAACGACTAACTAACTAGTGACAAATTAAGTGTGTTGTACGTATGTGAGTTTGTAATTTTTTTTTTAAAATGTTACTGAATTAATTGCGTAATTAATTATAAGCTAGCGTTGTTGGCCCACGAAATAGACATGGCAAGTAGTAATGTAATATCCTTGAATCAAATATTGTGTGAGTATAATTAAAGTACATGTTATTCATGCACCTTAATTCTACACATTAATATATATATGCATGCACCTTAATTATATGTGTAGCCGATCTACATATATATATATAGATATACATATATACAAGTCCATATATATAAATCAATTAATTAATTAAGTTGAATCGGAGAAAAATACAGGTTTAATTCAAGTTTTATATTAATTAAATGAGTGCACCATTAATTAATTTCGACTCTCTCTGGTTATCGGTATATATGCAGGAAGACGATAATGGAGCTCAAAGGAAAAACTTTGTTCCAACTCTTCCTTTGCTCAATTTTTGGGTGAGTCCACTAAATTTAATTTATTTATTGTTTCACATATTGTTAATTTCTATATGTGATGCATGCATGCTAGCTATGAAATTTGGTGTGTGTGTGTGTATATATATATATTAACATTTTTTATGGAATTAAAAAAATAAATTATATATGTGTAGGGCTACACTGAACCAGATATTGTACTTTGTGGGGTTGAAGTACTCTTCGCCGACCATTGCATGCGCTCTGAGTAACATGCTTCCCGCAATAACCTTCGTCATGGCCGTTCCTTTCCGGTAAAATTAACTTCGATCTCTAACCAATTATATATATTAAACTTTTCCATGCACAAACCTTGTTTAATTTACTTAATCAATTTGAGATGCATGCATGCATGAAGCATATATATTTAATCCATCTGCACAAGCATGAATATATATATAGCTAGCTAGCTGCATCATTTAATTTGTTAGGAAGAGCAGAGCCGGGCCGGAGAGAAACCAAAACCATTTCTTAATTAGGAACAAAAAGCAGAGTCACGGGACAAATTAATTAATTAATTAATTAATTAATTTGTGCATCAGAGTTGCACTGCCATCGCTTTCTAGCAAGTGCACTCTCTCCAAATTTTGGGAAATATACATGCTTTAATTACTAAATTGCCTTTCCTTTTGTCTAATATATATATTTTACACTTTAATTTGCATTTCCTCAGATTAATTAATGATATGAAAAAGGATTTCATTATTAAAATTATAATTCAATGACATGGATGAATGTACGGTCATGATGGGGTCGGGATGCATGCAGGATGGAGACGGTGTGCATTAAGACAGTGTCGGGTCAGGCAAAGGTGTGGGGCACAGTGTTGTGCGTAGGGGGGTCGATGCTGATGACATTCTACAAAGGAAGCCTCATCAAGTTGTGGGGGCCCCACATCCACTGGAGGTACGCCTCTGCCTCCGCCGCCGCCATGTCAGCATCCACCGGAGGCAGCCACCACATGGTCCTCGGGGCCGTCCTTGTCATCGCCAGCTGTTTCGCATGGGCCATCTGGTTCATCATCCAGGTACAAAGGAAGGCATGTAGATGTGCACACAGTTTGAAATATATATATATTCAATCACAGACTGTACCTAATTAATATTTTGCGGTGTACGTACGTAGGCAAAAATGTGCCGGAGCTTTGCATCCCCTTACACGAGCTCGACTCTGTTGTGCTTCATGGCTGGCATGCAGTGCTTAGTCATCAGCTTCGCAGTCGAGCGCAAGTGGTCTGTGTGGGTCCTCGGTTGGGACATTAGGCTTGTTGCTGTCCTCTACATAGTATGTTTATTATTTAATTTCTCTCAATTCAACTTAAATTAAACTGGTTTGTATGTTGTTGGTTAAATATTTGTATGTTTGTTTGAATGAATAAATAGGGAGTGGTGGGGTCAGGCTTGGCATTTGCATTGATGTCATGGTGCATTCAGAGAAGATGCCCGCTTTTCGTGTCGATGTTTAGCCCGCTGTTACTCGTCATAGTTGCAATACTCGGATGGGGCATCCTCGATGAAAAGCTCTTTCTTGGAAGGTAAATTAATGACGCTTAATTCTTTTCATTCTTCATTGCCAGTAAATCAGTCGATCGGGTGGATGCATATATCACTCTATCTATCTATCTATATATATATGAATGTGAGAATTGAACCATTAAGTTGGTTTTGATTAAATGCAGTGCGGTTGGGTCAGCATTGATTGTGGGAGGGCTGTATCTGGTGCTGTGGGGAAAAGGAAGAGAGATGGAGATGGATGCAAATGCAATGGTACCGATGGTACCAGACGAATTTATCAGTAGTACCGGTCTACCAGTGTTCTTTAGCCCACAGAAGAGCATTAATCAATCATTAATTAAGTAGTAGTGTTAACGTTGGTGATCAGCTAGGATTGATTGATTATATATCTTTTCTGATTGACACCTAAAATACTTCACACTTACAATTAAACATACATATATAATAGCAATTCCATTCTATCATTTTTACCTTTTTTTTTTTCTATTGTAATTGATTTTATTTAAAATAGCAGAGCAGAGCATAGCATTAATTTGTTTGTTTAGAGAATTTAAATAATTAAGATTTGTAGACTCCGTATCACTGATACACCAAGTTGTTCTAACATACATGCCAAGAAAAACCAGAAAAAAGTTTTTTTTTTAAATAAGACAATGTTAAAAAACAAAAAAAAAAAAAACAACATAACATGTTTATTTTTATTTTGGCTTTGCATCATTTAGCAGTAAAAATAAAATAAAATAAAAATACAAGAAGTATATTTTAGCAGTGTCTATTGGTGCACTTGAGAGATAGGTCCGATGGTTTAATCACCATCGATTTGCTTTAAGATTCGTGCTAAACGCTTTAAACTTCTTGTGTCTGTTTCAATTTTTGTGCGCACAAATCTTAAATTAGATCAGACGATCATCATGCTCGTTGAACCTAAAAGTAGATCCAATGGGCATCGGACCTACTCCGTTCTCCTATTGGTGCAGCTGGATTACAATAATTGCATGTGTTTGTTTCATTTGCGTAAGTTTATATTGGGGTAAATTTCGCTGGAGGTCACTAAACTTTGTCCTTTATCACGAATTGGTCACTCAACTTTGATTTGTCCCTCCATAGCCACTGAACTTTTATTTGTCCCAATCAAGTTACCCTATAATTATAACGGAATATGCTCATTCTGTCCAAAAATTTAATGGAATATGCTCATTCCGTCCAAAATACTAACGGAAAAGTTATATTCCGTTAATATTTTGGATGGAAAAGTTATAGGGTGACTTGATTGGGACAAAAATAAAAGTTCAGTGGCTATGGAGGACCAAATCAAAGTTGAGTGACCAATTCATGACAAAGGACAAAGTTTAGTGACCTCCAGCGAAATTTACCCTTTATATTGAGTCAATTGTTTTGACACTTACAAAAATTAAATTTAGCGTTTCATTTTCTTAACGCATGAGCTCAGAATAATTTATAAACACATGTATTCAGACTTCAGAGAGTTAATTCCATTAATTTTTTTATTTAATAACAATTTTGAAAATGGAAACAGACAAAAAAATCATAGTGTCCTTTCCTCGGGAATTTTTTATTCATAGAAATTATTATTAAATAATAAATAAAATAGAAAGAGTACCTTCATTTTTTTATGTTATAGATGGATCCAAAAAAAAATTCCTGATCCAAACTTTGGAACCGAAATTTTTTCTCGGATCCAAAGTGTTTTATTCTATTTCAGAAAATATTCCAGCATTCTTTCTGTTTCAGAAAAAAATTAACCACTCTTTCTATTTCAAGAAATCCTAATTACTATTTAAGAAAAAATTCAAGCACTCTTTCTATTTCAAAACAAACTCAGCAATCATTTTAGAAAAAAAAACACAGTTTGGATCCGAATTCTTTCTGTTTCTATTTATTATTTAATAATGATTTTCTATAAATAGATATCACCTTATTGAAATAGTGCAATTGAGTTGGGAAACTGCAGCTTAATAGCACAACTTATATAATTTCAACCTTATTTGAGGTTAATTGACAAGTTCCTTTATGATTAACAAATATAAATGGTTGATGAACTATTTAGATTTGGAGGCACAATAAGACTCAGAAAGGAGTCTGGCTAATATAACATCAGTGTCATTTCAATCTATATAACACAAACTCTAAAATATATCGAATCGACTCAAACTGTAAATCCAAACCGTTCAAACTGATCTATTTCATTAGTTGTGCGTTTACATGCAAAATTTATAATTTTCGAATTTATGTAGTATCAAGTCAAGCGGTCAAATGTGTGAGTTTTTAAGTTAATTTTAATGCATTCATTTTTACAACATTTTTGACCGCTTGATTTGATACTAAAATAACTAAAAAATATAAAAAATTTACATGTAAACGCATCACTAATAAAGTAAATCGATTTGAACGGTCTGAATTACTCGTTTGAAGTCTATCCAATCAATTTTGTAGTTAGTGTCATATGACACCGATGTCATACTAGCCGGACTTCTCAGAAAGACAGCAAGTAGTGTACGTAGTTGAGTTGGGATAAAACCAAACTCCCACCGACCATCCAATGCTCTCCAATGCTCTCCCCTCTTTCCGATTACGGTTTAGATTTAAGTGACTTGACTTTCAATATTTATAAAAAAATGTTTAACAACGTCGGTACCGTCGTGGATACTCTTTGGAAATAACAATTTCAATCGGCTTGCCTTTGACAATAGTCATTTTTTATCCACGTAGATACAACATGTTATTATAGTATATGACAAATTAACAATATTCTCTAAAATAAAGCCAATTAAAAA
>JAJGRW010003824.1:0-10741 GCA_025461045.1 Carex parvula | reverse complement strand
ATGAGCAGTTTATATCGACCATTTGATTTGAAAAAAAATAAGATTTAACCCTTTAACATGTATATGGACTAATGTGCTGCTATTAGTACATTAACATAACTCCCACTAATAAAAATCAGTTTTTGTTTTAGTGAAAAAGGCAGTGTGTGAAAAGTCGCAAATTCGAAATTCATATAGAACAATTTCTTGTGAATATTAAATAGTTGAGTAGCTGGATCTCCAATCTTTACTCCACTCACATATATCATTTTATTGTTTCCATTAGTTTAACATTAATGTTGTTCGGGAAAAATGGCTCAATTTTTCATTATTTATATTGCTTCACAGATTTTTTTTAGCATGATATATAGAGAGAAGGAGCAAAGTTAGAGTGTGTTTTGTGCTCAAAAAGATTTTGTGAACTACAATTCTAAAATCTATCATATTAACTTTAACGAGACGAATTCAAACTGTTGAAATTGATCTACTTCACGAGTGATTCAAGTACATAAAAATTTTTTAAAATTTTCGAATTCATTTAGTACAAAGTCAAGCGATAAAAAATTGATGAAAGTGAATGTATTAAAATAATTTGTAGAACTTCATTTTTTTACATGCACAAAGTCATATTTTTACCACTTAACTTTATACTTAGTAAATTTCAAAATTTTGCATCTACACACATCTCTCGTAACATAGATTAGTTTCAATGGTTTAATTTGTCTCGTTTGAAATCAATACGATATATTTTAGAGTTGATCACCAAATCTTTATATGAGCACAACACAACACGGCTATGATACCTTATTAAAATAGACTATTAATAAAGTGGTGTCCTCATAGCTCTGTTCCGTGGAAAAAATATATTGAAAAGCATATATTTTAATCAAGAAAATTTCTCTGAAAAAGATTTGAAACACAAATAAATATGTTTTTTTTTTCGGAAGTTTGAAAATTTAATTAATGATAAACAATACAAATTGTTGTGCAATAATTCAACAAAAAATTCACGTGACAAGATTAGAAAAAAAGTAACATTTTTCTTAATGAGAATGAACTTCTTCAAGTACTATAATATTAGATTATATCCAATGTTTCGTACTTCGAAAAGAAAAACTTATCAAAACCCTCGGTTTTTCATTTTTAATAACATCCCTTGTTATTTTCTTGTGCCGATCTAAGTGCCCAGTAGCATGGCCCACTAAACAGTAACTAATTAGTAAGCAACACTGTTCTTCCTAGATAATTCTTAGAATATACATTACTATAAGCAAACGCGTTCCACAATTGCCTCCTACATAAACCCTATATCTCTTCCAAACACCAACAACTCAACCTTCCATTCTAAACCAGCTCTGTTTCAAAGCAACAAAAGGCACAACAAAAAGAATCTCAATTAGCAAGATTCATTACCGATTCGCTAATCGCTATCTAAACAAAGATTTGATGGCAGTAAGAAGCGCCAAATTGACCAACAGAGCATGGTGTCTGCTCCAGCTACGATTCCTTGAAACCCTCGAACTCTGGCACAGTCGACAGTCGCCTCAGATGCAATTCGAGAGGGAGTTCTCTTTTGAGGAAACACCAAGCTTCAGATTCAAGACACCTTCTCTCTGTTTCCTTCCTTGCATTACGCCTTCGGTCGATCATGATTTTGATCGGGATGAGGCTGATCTCTTGTTTTATCAGCGCGAGAAGGAACATGAGCAAATTGAGTACGACGGCAGAGAAGCAGAATTCGTGGAGTTCATTGAGGAAGGGGATCAGAGATTAGAGGAGAAGGGGATTGATACAAAAGCAGAGGAATTTATTTCTGGGTTTTATGAAGAAATGAAGTTGCAACGGCAGGTTTCAGCAATTCAGTACTATGAGATGCTTGAAAGAAGTGCATAGAGAACCTTCAAATTTCTTATTTATTTATACTTTTTTTTGTAAAAAAAAAGTTTATTTACTTTGACCTTTTCACTTCTATATACTTAAAAAGACTATAAGATTCTTTGTTCTTTGAAAATTATACATTCATTGCAAATTTTTTATACTTATCAGGAAGCCTTGGTCGTTGGATTTGTTGTTTTCATTTTCTATTCAGAACTTGGAATTGAGTTGCTCTTCTTTTGTGGTCTCGTTGTACTTTAACCGCTTTAAAACATTGAAATTAGTTTAGTTAGCTTGAACAGAGGAATAAAGTAAATGATTGGAACATACTATAAATCTGTGCTTTCTAATCTAATTATTTCTAACCGTACCACAAATCCGTATGAAAAGTTTTATCATTGCGGATCGGATATGCACGAATTTTGATGCGGATATTTCGTCCATTGCACTAGCGATACGAGACAACTATTTATCTGAATGTTATGTTTGCTTCCATAGCCCATAAAAATGTTCCGAAATATATTGGGCTTTTGAAATTTGAAGTCGTTGATAATTGTGAGGCTAACTGTTAAGATCCTTATTATGTGAAATTTTATGAGGCCCGTTTTGAAGGCTCAACACTGAAATCAGTGTTGTAAATAACGGTATTCAATAATCAGACAGACAGGGTACCGCTAAGCGATTAATCGTGAATGTCATATTTGAAAAATAAGCGTCTAATTAGTTAGAAAAATCATGACAGTTTGGTCCACCGCCAACGACTAATCAGCTGATTAATCGACCTAAATAGACGTTTTTACAACACTGGGCTCAATTATCATGCAAAGGGGAATCTGTACTTGGGGAACCAATTCAAAATTTCAAATCACATTTGCTCCGACAGAATAATTTCATATCTAGCAAGTATATTGAAGCTAAAATTTACTTAAAAAATTTTTTTTTTTTATTTTACATTGGTAATGTTCTTTTTACTTTCAGGCTTTGGTTTCAATCGGATCAATTATTGCATAAGCTTCAACCAAGATCCATTTTGGCGGTTCGGTTAACCCCTTGCACATTTTATATTGATTTCGTTAAATCAACCAGTTACTAATATGTCAATTGCTACTTAAGACCTGACAATTTTAAGTTTGAATTCAGATCAATCTAACTCGAGATGAAATATACATGATTCCTTAATTTTCGTACCATAACATATCGGACGTTTCGGACCCAAACTCAAATTTGAGTTACTTTGGAGGATTCAAATTCATTCAATGCACGAGTTCAGATCCTCTAAATAACTCAATTTTTTAGTTTCGATACGAAACTGTCCGATCATAATCCGACCTTAGATCAAAATGCAGAGCACTTTTCATATTTGGTGTCAGGACATATTAGACGGTCTGGATCTAAACTCAATATTTGAAGTACTTTAGGAGACCCGAATTTCTAATGCACAGGGTGCATGGTGTTTCTACTGCGTAAAGACTTGAAAGTATTGAAATATTTAATTAGAAATGAAATTTATTACTTACAGTATATAGAAAAAAACCATTTTAATTATTAGCTGAACTTCACGAATAAGCGAAGGCTTAGGATTTGTCACACCATAAAATTAGAAGCACATGATAAGCTTAACTTCAACAGGTAGTAATTGAGCTATGTAAAAGTAATTGCTGTAATTTACAGTAATTGTGCCTCAAAAAAACTAGGTAGTAATTGAGTTATGTAAAAGTAAGTAAATTACAGTAATTGTGCCACCAAAGACTTTTACATTGCTGTAATTTACAGCAATAATTACAGTTATTGTGCCTCAAAAAAATAGGTAGTAATTGAGCTATGTAAAAGTAACATATTCTGATGTGAAGAACGGTTGAGCTATTGTTTGAACAAATTCTTGAGCTCGAAGCAAACCAAGTATGAGATTCAAAATTAAACTCCTCCAAAAATAATTCCAAAGCAAATATTTTAATTCGGAAAATAAAATTTAAAACTCTTGCTAGCATAGAATCTGGAAAATGTTTTGACAGGTTACAGAAACATGGACCAGGTACACAGCTCGGCGTACATCTCCTGACGTCACGTGCCTTCAAAATCTCAAACTCAACTGAATTAAGGTGGGCCCCACAACACAGTAACTCACTAAAAGCATTTGATCACCTCTGATTCTACTCCCCACCCCCGTTTGACTCGACCCTGACACGTCCCCCACCTCTTTCCCAGATATCAATACTAGTATTTAAACAAAAACCTTCCTACTGCATGTTGGACCCCACTATGTTTCTCCACTGACAATCTATAAACAATAGAATAATACAAACCTATCCATAAAAGCGCGGTGTAAGAAATCTAGCACATCGAATCCCCACTCTCCCTTGAACACGGCCTATGATTAGTGGTCGCATCTTCATTTCTGTTCCGACTTATATCCACCGTTTGATTATTAATCAAAGGGGTGTAGAATAAATATGCAGATAGTTTTCTATGCGGAATGTTGCTTAGAGATTTCCTCGGCGAACCGTTTGGAATTTGGAATGGATCTCCCACTCTCTCTAGAACAGAGCCGTTAGTTTTATCGTTTTATACTAAAACCCCACTTTCCCCAATTTAGTTTAATCATTTTTATATTTCGTTTAACCTGCTCCTGCTATAAGAAATTAATGCGTCTATCTCTCTCTCTTTTCTCTCTCGGCGAGTTAATGGTTGCTTGATAGTTCCTTTCTCTAGTCTTTTCACCTCTCCCCTCTTATTGGGTTCCTCTCAAAACCCTAGTTGCGGCCCGCCCTTTAGAGAGGCGATCGAGGAATAGCGGGCCCGCCTTTAGAGAGGTGATCGAGGAATAGCGGAGTTTCCTTGGACGAAGCGATCAAGTCACGGTGTATTCTACTAGGTTAGTTTATCTGTTGATTCGGCTTTGATTATTTTGGTTTTGGATGGGTTTGGTTCGGAATTTGATCCTCGGGTTTTTTTGTGGGTTTAGGGTTTGTAACAAATAGGGGGTCCACGAAAGTTAAATCGCAGCACAGATCTAAAGATCGCATTTATATTTCACTCGTTTATTATTCTGTACCTTGTGATTATAATCGTTGCTACCGTATATAATGGATTGTATCTATTAGGAAACCTCCTCCATTAATTGATATGTGAAGATTAAGAGTTTGATTTTTATTCTTTTGTGTGCGATATTAGAGCCTGATGGGATCACATCGTTTTTTCAGGTTTTCCAAATATATTGGTCATTGCGTATCAGATTTCTTTATCAATTTGGAGAGAAGTTTATGTAGATTAAGACATAGGCTTTGTAACGCTACAATTTAGGAAAAAATGGGAATAGAGAAAGGCGGTTCTAAGGGCAGTGGCTTTTCACCTATTTGATTGGAACCCTCAGAAATTCCCGCAAAGAGCTATATACGGTTTCTCTGTAAAAATCTTTGTTTTTTTTTTTCTTTTCTAAGTCCTTTGTGCACAATGTAATTTGATTAATGGTATTTTCTCATCCTGTTCATTTCACTATTTTTTAGGAGGGCACCAAGCAAGGGGGGAAGAGGATAGATGAACCTTACAATCTCCACCGTCTCGCATGTTGTTATCTCTTTCACAAATCAAAATGTCTCATTTATTTTTTTATTTACTTAAAACATTACTCATTTATCCTTGGTCGGGTAATTCCGATCGATGAAGACGAGTTGGTTGGCGTGTATCAAGTATTAAAGGAAGAGCATGTGACTATAGCTTGTGCATCCTCTGTCACTGATGGACACCCTTACCGGGGTCAAAAGCGCCCAGGTGTGGTTGCCGTTTAATGGGTTTGTGATTCCATGCCTGTATCCACCGCCTCCGAAACCATACTGCACCCCGTTTCGTGACAACACGATCACCTTAGAGAGACACTACTCCTAAGAGAAGCCCTGAATACTGCACCCAAGGCCGGTTAACCAACAATGCACACAGAATGGAAAATAGTGGTTACATGAGAAGACCAGTTGATTTACGGGCCCAAAGATGCCCAGCAGCCCAATTGAGCGGTTTCAGATGGAGGCATTGCGTCTAGGTCTGCTAACCTCTCCCAATGACGTACCACAAGTTACTGTCACCGATAAAGAACCCCGGTTCACATCTGCCAGAAATGCCGCTCAGATTATGGAGGCCCGGCCAAGATCCTTGAACCGAGGCTCCAAACTGTTGGCAATGGTAGGGAGAAGGTTTGTTCATTTGGGTCAGGTCGTGTAGGGCCCCTACGCGAAAGAGAGTGTCATGGCTTCTCAGAGGACATCTCGGCTCTTGCAAATGAGTCGGGTCCCGGTTGAATCAGATGAGAACCAGTTTGCTAGAGGGAATAGAGAAGAGGATATCGTCATATTTAGGACGTCACCTGATCCGTATGAGGTCAGTTTGGGGAGTAGTACAAGTGGTGTTTCAAATGTGAAGGGTAATAAAGGGAAGTCAGTGTCTCTGGCGATTCAGGCGAAGGTTAATGTACAGAAAAGGGAAGGGGTAAATTTGCCAAAATCGCCACTCTGGAGTTGCGCAAAAAGAGCACGACGAGTCCAGGCTGAACCAAGCTTTCCGAAGCCAACCCGGTAATGGCAATTCCAGTACCAATCAAAGAACCAGTATCAGGCAACAAAAGAAACAAGGTAGCAGTGGTTCTGCGATCTTGAAGCAAAACAACCAGAAACAGAACTGCACTGTAAACCGCAGTAAGTCTGGTACCGGCAAGTTGACCTCAAGTCAGCAAGGGAGAAAAGGAATTTCATGTGAATCCTCTTCATCAAAACACAAGAGCTTAAGTAGACTAGCGAACAGTTCAAAACCCAGAAGCACAATCGAATTAGAAAGGAGGCCACTTTTAGCAACAATAAGGATTTCCCACAGAAGAAGAGATTAATAGAGAGAAGAACTAGCAATTCTGACAAACACGACCAAGGTGTTCGACAAAATGTTGTTATCGACGAATTTACGAAATGGAACAAGGAGATGAAGGATGCGACTGATGTGGTCTCATTTACATTCACCTCTCCATTGGTTAAGCAACCTGGAAACGTCCAGTACCAGATTTTGGGGGCTGAGAAGCTGGGATTGGTAGGTGGTTCAATGGAGATGCACTGAGTCTCCTCTTGGAGCAGAAGCTGAGGGAATTGACGACTCGGATCGAACCATCGACCGATTTCGGCAGAGGTATGAGTTTTGGGTCATTGGAAAAGGATTCATCTGCTAAGGGAGAAGACATTGGTTCATTAAATGCTGGTATTTTCAACTTTACGAAGCATCAGGCTCTTCAGGTAAGAAAAGTTGCTTATATTTGTATTATGAATGTATCTATAGGGATTATACATCCTGCAAAGGGACATGATATAAGATGTAGCTGCTTGCTTGTACTAGCTGTTTTACCCAACTGCAAAACAATAATAGCTTAGATGTAGGTACGAAGAGTTGCTTATATTTAATTATTAATGTATTTATAGGGATTACACATCCCACGAATGACATGATATAAATTTTATTAGTATAACCTAAGATGTAGGTGCTTGCACGTACCAGCTGTTTTACCCAACTGCAATACAATAATGAGTTTAAATTGAACCTAATATTGATGAACTTTTGAGTTTGGCATTGGTGTTTAGATAGATAAACTTTTGATAAGGTCTATATCCTCTTTCCTTCTCTCAATTTCACTTTTCAGGTTGTAGAAAAAAGGGGAATCTAGTAATTCAATGGATGTAAATAGTAAAGTGTATGACCAGTTGAGTCCGCTCTCTGTTCTTGAAGAAGAAACATTTGTTACAAATGAAAGCTGTTGCACCTCTGAGGACTCAACCTGCAGTGATGGTACTTTTTTTACACTCCTTGAACTGTTCAGTTTTTTAATAGATACTCCTCGCAGTGTCTGCATGACAACTAATAATTAAGTGAAATTTTTGGTGGCTCTCCGAAATTTGTTGCCTTTTCAAACCAATTTTACTGTTCATTGTTCTGCACTTGTAATTAACACCCAGCATTTCACAAGTTTGCAATTAATATTACCAGTTATTGGGTTTCCTAATCCCTAAACACTTGATAGTCAACCAAATCAGTTTATGACAAAGTTCATTCAAATTTGGAAAGAAGACATCTCTGGGAGTAATTTTCTTTAAACCTTTTTTTAATTTGATAATGATTTCCTCAATAAATTTTTCAGGGAGTAAAATTTCGCCAACTTCGGTTCAAGCTCAGAGCAACTTTTTGACCTCAAAAAGGTGTTCTCCAGTGAAACGGAAACAAAACTTTCTGATTCGGCTTGTTCTTCTATATTCGACACCTCCAAATTCTTCGACATAACACCAGTGAAACAACCAAAAACAATATCCAACCCTGAACTCGATTATATAAGCGACATACTATCTAATACAGAACTGGAGAAAAGGCTTTGCAGGGAACTCAACTGGACTCTCCTCTCTTCGACAAACTTGAGAGGAAAAGAGGCAGGAGCAAACTGGAGAATGAAACTCTGTTAAGTCTAGCAGATCGAAAGCTTCTGTTTGATTGCGTCAACGAGTGCTTGGATTCACGGATTGATTATCATTTCAAGGCGGGTTATGAGGCGTGGAGTAAAGGAACAGTTGCAGTTAGAAGCGGGCTCCACAAACGAGTGTATGAAGAAATTAGCGGGTGGAAAAACATGGCCGACTGGAACGTAGATGAAATTGTGGAGAAGGATATGGGTACAGGTCTGGGGACGTGGATGGATTTCCGCGTTGAAGCGTCTGAAGCCGGCATGGATTTAGAGGCAGAGATACTGAACTCTTTGATCAACGAGGTGGTTTGTGATATTATGAAATGATAAGAGGTGAGAAATGTATTGTTAGAGATTGAATTAAGGTGGTTCTGGTTTTAGGTTTCATTCAATGTAAGATGTCAAAAATGGATAGTTAGACATTGTATGAGGGCACAAAATTTACATTGTTGGATTTTGAGGGGGGGGGATGCTAAGGTTTTGAATGTAGTGTTTTTAGCTCTCCTTTTGTTTCATTTGTTGTCTAGAATAAGGTATCAGTTAAATTATGCAGAGTTTGTATAGACTTCATGGGTACTCTATATAAGTCAATTTAATTTCCTTTTGTCAAGGCGTGTGATTTTTTCTGGATTTGTTTGATAACACTAAAGAAATGAATCGGTAAATGATTATATTCTAGACGGGTTGAGATTGTGCTTATCGATTTTGCGACATCGCTTGAATTTTAATGGTACATGAGTGTGTCTTATTTTGTTTCAAGTAATTATTTGTTGAAGTTCTTTTTTTGTTCTTTTTTTTTAGGAGAATTTGTTGAAGTTCTTGACAACTTTCTTGGGGGGGGGGGGGGGGTCGTACTAGTTAGTATTTGGATATTTATGTACACAATTGGCCAAGTTTGAGCTGTGGTAATATGTATAGCTAAATGAGTGAGGCTACGGTGCTATGCATAGCACGGATTGGGTCCGTGCTACGGCTCAAAATTTAACTTTTCAAAATTCTAACGGTCATTCCGAACCGTTCAACATGATTATAAAATGAATATGTACTTGAAAACCAAATTTTGTATTTTTTTGAATTTTTTTATTATTTTTTCGAAAATCACTTGATCTGAACATTCTGAACCATCCAAAAACAGCCTATCTAAAAAAATAGTAAAAAAATTTGAAAAAATGTAAAATTTGGTTTGTAATTTTTTATACAACAATAGTACATAAGCACCAATAATTTTTCATATAGCAACTTAGTACATAAGCACCAGCAATTTTTCATACAGCAGCTTAACAAAAATAATTTTTGAAATTTATTGTGACTAATGCTATGTAACTCGAGTTATAAATGAGCGAGTTGGGGTAAGCTCAAACTCAGCTCATTTATTTAACGAGTCAGCTAACTCAAGTTGTAAATGAGCGAGTTACGAGTTAGAGCAATTTTGCCCGGCCCTACCTCAATCCAATTATTTACATCCATGTTTAGTCTCAAATTTCATTATCTCTGTAAGGTGTACCTTTTTTTATCCGATCAACATCTACTGCGATAAAAAAAAATGATGGCACCATGTTGTCATATTCACAGAGACCGTCCAGTCAAAATCATATGAATATTTACATTCGGTTTTTGAAGAAGTTTTTTTATCGATTTAAACCAGATTTTTATGGAAAACCGACGAGCAAATTATAGCGCATTAACCATCATTTTTATGACAGTAGATGTGAATCTTTTTTATACGACAGATCTGATGGGAGATCGGAGTAGGTCCGATGCCCATCAGACCTACTTTTAGGTTCAACGAGCATGTGACCGTCCGATCTAATTTAAAATTTGTGCGCATGAAAATTAAAACAGACTTGCACGAATTTAAAGCATCCCGCACGAACCTTAAAGCAAATCGACAGTGATTAAACTCATCAAACCAAAGTAGGTCCGATGATCATGGGACCTACTCTCAAGTGATCTGATGGATCTGTTTGTGGTCCTAAAAGGATCCAAAGCAGAGAGATATCACAGGACATGAGGATATTACTGGCATCAGGATCACTCAATCAATCAGTCAATTTTATTAGTATATAAAATGCTCATGATATAGGTAGATTGATCATGTCCATCTGACTTGATCATACGGTTTTATCAGTAACTAGGACTATACTTTCGAACTTCCGAAAATAGAGAAACGTAAAGAAAAACATTCATTTCAAAATTGAAATAGCTACAATTTTTAAAATTGAAATATTTCTCATTAGTGACCTTTAAATTTACATTTTTTGCACATCACTGAACACCATCGTTTAACCCATGAGCTGGCCCACATTATGATTAATCTCAATAATGTGGGCCATGAAACTTTTATGTATAGATTTAGTCGATTATCACTTATGCAGGGTCGTGAAAGTTTATACAAATTTCATATCAAATTCA
>JAJGRW010003823.1:0-95815 GCA_025461045.1 Carex parvula | reverse complement strand
AATCTTCAGGGATGCAGCAAAATAAAGAAAACATTGTTTGAGATGGTCGGGCAACTCTTCATAACTCCTGGCTATGATCTTCATGCACTTCTCCCCATCTTCATTACTCCAATCCATGGTCTCGTCCAACATGTTCCAAGCAGTGTAGTTGCGGTCCCTCCTTGTGAGGATACCACCCAGCACAACTAACGCCAAAGGTAGCCCACCACATTTTTTCGTTAATCTTTTGGCCACATCCAATAGATGAGGGTAACTCTCAGGTTGAACATGTTGTTGAAAAGCGTTTCTGAAGAGGAGAGTTAGACCCTCAGCATCACTTAGGTAACGGAGCTTGTACGGTTTTGTGTTGCAATCTGCTGCTTTGGCAACATCAAGCGATCTGGTGGTAATGATCACGCGGCTCGCATTGTACATATCGGGTAATGCCATTTTCAACTTCTCCCAAAGATTAATGTCCCACACATCATCTAAAGGTGCTCTTTAGCTTCGCCGGTAAATCCCTATCTGTTACGGGTGGAATTTTCTTTTCCATGCGAGGTTTAACTTTGTAAAGAACTTCTCTCAAGAGATCATTTAAATTGTACGTTTGAGAAATGGACTGCCATGCACGACAATCGAATTGTCCCTCCAATTTATCACTGTTTTTACCAAAAAAAAATGTGTTACATCAAGGAAAAATAAGGAACAGAGCGAGAGAATTTTATTGGAAATCTTTTCCAGGACCACATTTTGTAACAAATATATTGTTAAGAGAAGACTCTTTTCAAGTTTGAACCACGTCTTTGTGCCTAATTTACCATGCATGGAGCTAACAACATTTGGAGTCATTATTACCGTCTTGTAAATTTTATTAACCAAAATAGAGAGGCTAATTTTGATTAAGCATACATATACGGTGATTATTTATGGAACAAATTATAGAACTACATATATTGGGTGTAGTTGAGTAACATTTATATTCATGTATGCAAATCATCATAATTTAATTTCATGATTCACTTAAATTGCTATACAATCCCTTTAAATAATTACAAAAACTCTAGGTAAGAATTACATGCAAAGTAATTGATTACTAATTATGCATAACAATATTTTTCTTTTCCTTGCCTGATTAGATCGAAGAATTGAATATCAACACTTCATGAGAAAGGACAACAATCTAAATTTGGACAGTTGAGTTCTTCACAACTAGTTGGTTTGGAATTTAGCAATTTTCTTGTTATAAATTAATTGTTCCACAAAAATTTTAGCCGCTATATGTATATAAAAAAAAAAAACGTTTAAAAGAAAGGACATGCACCTTTTGTATACTTTTTGGGCCAAGGTGGTCTTCCCGAGGCCGCCAGTACCCACAATCGAGAGCACCATGCGCCTTGAAATACTGCTATCAAGCAGCTGCTCGATAATCTTTCCCTGGTCATCGTCAAGGCCAACAACATCTGGATCATCAACATCATCAGAAGGTTCTGGATCATCAACATCATCAAGAGCACCAAGATCCTCAATTCTCAAGTCGGTCCGGCGCTGGTAAAGCCGATCGAGTTGCTCTATGATATCGTCGAGCTCGTCATGCAGGCCAAGCTTGTACTTTTTATAGTTTCTTTTGACAGCCTTCTTAATTTTTGTGACCCAGTTGGAACTTTCTGCACGGTTTTCTTCAATCTTAACCCGGAAGGTATCAATTACAGTTTCTATTCTGTTGGCAATTTCACTGACCAGGTTCAGCCACTCTGTTACCACATTATTTCTGTTACACTTGGAATCAACATCTTTGAGCAGAGCTTGGATCAAGCGAAGCTCCTTCTGCACCTGTTCGATCTGCCCACGCACTTCCTGCACTTCCCGAACTTTCTCGAGCAAGACATCAGCAAGCTTTACCAGCACTGAGGTCACAGCTGCTGCCATGTATTTCTGATTGTGGGAAGTGTCTTTGTTTTTCTTTTTTTTCAATTGCGGGGGGATGGGTTGAAAGTGAATTTATCTTTTTGCTTAGGAATGGTTGATAGAGCAGCAGTATGAGTGGGTATATATAGACTATAGAAAGCTTTGCTGCAGTTTTAAATTTGAGAAACAATTGGTAGATTTTTCATTTTCTATGGGCGGTGATAATGTTATATCTTCTAAAAATAAAATAACATTAGTTAATTAATTAAAATTTTATCATCCAGATCTTCATGCACTCGGTTTTAACATATTTCGTTTAAGATATGTATGTACAAATAATATAAAGTTGTCATTTATCGAACAACCGTGCATCAAAATAACTAACAATAAACAAGTACCTTGCACGTGTGTTACAACGGGAACATATGACAACAGAACAAAAGGGATTATCATACAGAATGATATATATTCATAAAATAGACCAATGAAAAAAGTAATTAGTCAACAATATCCATGAATGATATCAAAATATATTGGTTGTAAATCCAAATTATAAATAAATTGTTTTTGAAAAAAACTTGGCAGCAACTAACAAGTAAAATTATAAGTAATAAGTCAGAATGTTATTTCGATAAAAAAATAAAAGATTAATTACCAATTATAGAATAATGTACCAAAAATTTCATCAATATTTTTAAGTAAAGTTTCATCAATTGACCTCCATATCAATACAACTTGACCTTCATATTTTTATATAAATTTCATCAATTGGGCCGCATACTAATTAAATGATAAATCCATATTAGTAAATTTTAGCGCATGACACATTAACATACAACAAAATCGAGAATTGATTACAGTGGATCTGTATGCTTAAATGACATTTTCAAAATGGAAACAAATACCAATCACAAAATCAAAATGATAAAATCACGACATCTATGTGTGGTGAGTATGTATCTAAATAAATTTAGATTTCTACAGGTAAAAAAAATATAAAAAATATGCATAGAATCAAAATAAGGCAGACTATTTGATTGAGAGCTAATATTCAATCCAAAATTTCATCTTTTAATCAAAATCGTTGGCGGCTCAAGACATCTATGATAGATGTCTGGATTAATATTTTTAAAATTTTCAAATATGGCCAGCTTTTTTTGGTACAATTTGCCAGATTCGTCTATGATAGATGAGATCTAGATGTGACAAGTTAATGGTTCTTGATTACGATTTTGTTGCATTGAATTAATTTTATCATGCAATATTAGTTCTTAGTGTTACAAAAAATTTCATTGCAATATATTTGCAATCTGCAATTAATTTTGTCCTTGCAATAATTACGACTATTGCAATTATAATTTGATCAAACGATGTGATAATAAATTATTATAAGCAAATATATAATTGTTTTTGTGAATTTAACACAACTAAATAATAGTATTAATAATAAATAACAATAATAACAGCTAATATAATAATAGCAGCTAATAATAATAGTAATAATAATAATAATGATGATGATGATAATGTATTGCAACAGAAATTTATAACTACAACTCGATTATTTCTTTTCGTAAAGATTGAAAGTCAAGCCATTCAACTACTTAATATCCTTAAGGAGTTTCCTATTCGGATTTCGTACCTGTAATATTTTACTCATAGAGTATTGTCTTTTCTACTAGATGAAAAGTTGATTGTCAACTAGATTAAATTGTTGAAACAAAGAGATTATTTCCCTGTACAACAACTATGTTTGTTAGCCATATCACATTCTTGTTTAGTACACATGACAGCTGGGTACAGATATGCAATCTAATTACACTCAACCAATCAAACTGAATTAAGCAAATGAAGTAGACCTCGAGATCTGCCATTGAGTTGACTAGTGAATTAAATATAAAAATAAGCAGCTGGATGCATCTCAGATCTACCTCGAGCATGGCTTCCTATGTCGTTGAATTATTCAAACCACGTGAATGCTTGGTTTCTATGAAGATATCTACCTTATTCTCTGCCTCGCAGAATACTGCAACATAACCATATTTTTAATGAATAGATGCCAATAAGAAAATATTTATCTCTAAATATATATGATTCTAAAGCAGACGGATAAAAAAATATGAATACAGATAATTATATGTATCTGTATCTAAGTCTGCACTAATGGACATCTGAATAATTGAAAACACACGGTTACGGATAATTATCTGTATCTGTATCCGCTTATGAAACCGAAATTATATATGTATCCATATCCGCATAAATTATATCCGTATACGTATTTGAATATTGCAAATCTACAAAAATTCATATAAATATCTGGATAAGGACGTATAATTTCCTATCTGTTTGCACCAACTAAATACAGAACGGTTTTCCTAAACTCCACCAATGTAAATCAAAATAGGTACTGTTCTTTGACCGGTGTTGAATGTACAATATGTAATTGTGTAATATACCATTAATCTATAAGAAAAACAACTTGCAACTTGTATACTCAAAACATTCAAAAATGGTGAAAGCGAATTCCAAGATATAAAAGGTGGATTTACTGGCGAGGCATAAGAGAGAATAAAATAGAAAATACAAAAGGGTCGGGGAGGAGAGGAAGGGGTAAAATGGGTATTACGTACGAACTTCGATGTTTCAACATTAATACTGGAGAGTTACATGGGCAAATAAGAATAGTATGAAAAAGTTGAGAAACATATTTGCTATATATAAAAAAATCTAGAAGGACGAATAAGAAAATTAGAGGAATTTAAAGGATACATGTCATAGCTCGATGGATCCGTTGGAGGGATATACGTGGAAAAGCAGATGGTGCATGGACATTAAGTCTAATTCATGAGGAAATTAAAAACAAGCTAGGTCAACCTATACCAAACCACGCACTAATAGCTTTGTTTCTTAAAGCTCACTCTATTTTGTTATATATTTTTCTTCAATTGTATTTGTGATATCAAGAATCTATTCTTTAGTCAATTTTCTAGTTGTGCCCTCGAGTAACCTTAAGCGATGCAGATTGCGTAATACCCTGGTAACCTTGGCCCTGTCAACTGCACGACTGCACTTCTCAAATAAATTTATCTCCTCTCTTCCTTTCTGCCTCTTCATTTCCGTCAAATCAATTTAATAACCACCAAATGACAAAGGATTATATTAGTCCGGTAGGGGTTTCCACGTAAAGAACTGTCATTGAGTAAGCTGCAATTTGGCGATGTTTCTTTGAACTCCAATAAATTGAAATCCATCTGTTCGTACCGATGTTAAAATTAAGACATTTACTAAATTTCAGCCAATAAAAATTAAGCCAATAAAATATTATTCATGCATGTCATATTTTTATTATTTCGTAAAATTCAGGATGTAAAAAATAAATGACAACCGTATATATATGTGTGTGTAATTCTGGACTCAGTATATATTTTGTTATTTCTTTAAATTTGATCTTATTCATGAACAGTGTGATCGTATTGATTAAAATCATACACGTTTATTTCACGTCGCAGGGGAAGTTGTCCTACCCATCGCACGACTTGCGTTGCTGCGATCGAAGGGCAAGTTTAGATATCGTAATTCATACATATACATAGTATTGGTACTGGTCGCAATGCAAGCATGTAATCAGCAGTGTTTTAAATAATGGTATGTGCTCGTCGAACGGACAGAATACCGCTAGGCGATTAATCAGTATGCGACCAGTTAATCGGTATTATACGGACGATTAATCGTTTTCAAAAATAATAATATATATATATATATATATATTAATTATTTATTAAAAATTAATTATTTATCTCATCAAACTTATGAAATAAACTTAATTTAACTTAGTTCTATTCTTATAACATCATATATATCTTTAGCAAATAAAATCTGAAAAATCAACCTTTTTATCCATCAGGATCTTATGATCAGAATTAAGCTTCTAAAAATGGTTAGAATAATAATCTCATGACAGTCGTCAATATAACTTGTAAATTTGGAAATCAATCTATTGAATTGTGATCTATACTTCATGTGCATTATTCACATGAACATGATCAAATTAACTTAATGCAAGTTAATTTCACTGTTCACAAACAATTTAAATTTTTACAGTACAAAATTTAAATCGATCTAATGGAATATCGATAAATATCGATGGTTAACAACATTTTTTTATTTTTTTATATATTTAAAATTTTACTTCATTAAGGAAGAATTGTTAAAATTATTTAGTTAGGCTGTTAGTTATTGAATAATCAAGCAATACTATAAAACAAAATGTGAGTAGATAGGTTTTAGTTTTATTTATAATGACATATTTTCTGTATAATAGATTTATTGCTCAACTAGCAATTTCTATCTTTACTTCACATTTCTTGTAGCACATGACATGCATGCATGGTTTCATACAGGTATGATTTAATATTTACAACATCGATCTTTGTTTTATAAATTGTTTACTTTAATGAAGAATCTCACAGCTGTGGGAGCAAGATCCACAGTTCACTCCACGAGATCATTAATTAGCTGCTAATTCATTGTCGTTTCTTGTGTGAACTAATAATGTAATAATTGTGTCTAGGTACCCCCTATTTCTTACTTCAAATATACTTTTTTGCTTTTGATGTGTTTGCTCTCTGCTTTTGTTAGAAAACAACATGAATAATAATAAAAAAATAACGGTAGTATATTTTTTACTTCAAATATACATAGTATTGATACTGGTCGCAATGCAAGAATGTAATCAGCAGTGATGTAAATAACGGTATGTGTTCGTCGAACGGACAGAATACCGCCAAACGATTAATTGGTATGCGACCAATTAATCGGTATTATACGGACGATTAATCGTTTTCAAAAAATATAATATATATATATATATATATATATATATATATATATATTTATTATTTATTAAAAATAAATTATTTATCTCATCAAACTTATAAAAAAAACTTAATTTAACTTAGTTCCATTATTATAACATCATATATATCTCGGAGAGCTTTATCAACTCATCAGGAAAAATTAAAGCAACGGCTTTTATTTCTTCCTAAGAAAACCTTTGTTGTAATTGTAAATTTGTAATCCCTCAAAATTTTAACATATGTAGTCATTTTTTCATTATTTGCTGCCTGGTTGTTAACCTTGGCTATAGGTAATATTTATTTAACTTCTATTTTTCAATTTTTTTGTATTATTGAACATCAACGAAGAGACTATGAATACATTCTAATTGAAGTTGCATGATAGTACGAAACTTGGAATCATTTATGGCATGAATACAAGACCTAGTGATACATACTCCTGCCAACCTCTAGCAAATAAATTCTGAAAACTCAACCTTTAGCATCTTATGATCAGAATTAAACTTCTAAAAATGGTTAGAATAATAATCTCATAACAGTCGTCAATATAACTTAATGCAAGTTAATTCACTGTTCATAAACCATTTAAATTCTTACAGTACAAAATTTAAAGGGATCTAATGGAATATCGACAAATTTAGATGGTTAACAACATTTTTTTATTTTTTTTATATATTTCAAATTTTACTTCATTGAGAAAGAATTGTTAAAATTGTTTAGTTAAGCTGTTAGTTAATGAATAATCAAGCAATACTATGAAACAAAATGTGAGTAGATAGATTTTAGTTTTATATATAATGTGATATTTTCTGTATAATTGATTTATTGCTCAACTAGCAATTTCTATCTTTACTTCACATTTCTTGTAGCACATGACATGCATGCATGGTTTCATACAGGTATGATTTAATATTTACAACATCGATCTTTGTTTTATAAATTGTTTACTTTAATGAAGAATCTCACAGCTGTGGGAGCAAGATCCACAGTTCACTCCACGAGATCATTAATTAGCTGCTAATTCATTGTCGTTTCTTGTGTGAACTAATAATGTAATAATTGTGTCTAGGTACCCCGTATTTTTTACTTCAAATATACTTTTTTGCTTTTGATGTGTTTGCTCTCTGCTTTTGTTAGAAACAACGTGAATAATAATAAAAAATTAATTATGTCTTACAAAAATTTATTAACAAAACAATATGACTCATCAGATATCAGATTTTTTAATAAAAATAACTTTTATTCCTCACACTAGTACAAAAAACCCCTTCACCGACCCTCAACCACCGACTGTTTTAATATGTAACAGTCGGTGTAGAGACTGCTGGTAAAATCGTAAATAAGAAGAACCTCAACACCGACTGTTCCATTACAAAAAACCGTCGGTGTTGCTCATACCCTACACCGACTGTTTTTTTTTAAAAACAGTCGGTGTTGAGCAGTGACCAACACCGACTGTTTTTTTTTAAAACAATCAGTGTTGCTCGAACCCTGCACAGACTGTTTTTTTAAAAAAACAGTCGGTGTTAAATGGAAATTTTCGGAACCGTCGGTGATTTTCCTTCCGAAAATTTTCGTTCCCGGGTTTATCTCTTTCGATTCATTCCGAAAATTTTTGTTCCCGGCTTTATCACTTTCAATCAGCGGCGAAGAATTTCATTTCCCTAAATTTCAATCAGCGGCTTTATCTCTCTCCCCCTTCTAAATCTCTCTCCGCTGCTTTGAGACGGCCGAGACCTGAGATCGCGCGGGAGAGGTAAAACCTGAGATCGCGCGCTTCCAACGCTTGGATTCCGATTCAGCTTAAAAAGCGCCACGCTTACTCGACCTCTCTCTCTAGGGTTCCATCCTTCATCCATCCATCCATGGCGGATAGCAGCGGCGGCGGCGGCGGCGCCTCTAAACTTAAACAATCGAGGAGTTTCGACGGGAACGATGCCTATATTAGAGCAGATAAGATCGATCTAACGACTTTGGATATACAGCTCGAGAAGCACTACACGAAAGGCTGGACGAAGGATAAAGCTGCGAGTGGAGGAGGCGCACCGCAAGGTCCGTGAGAAGATTGGGAAATCGATCCGTTAAAGGTCGAAATCCGATACGTGATCGCTCATGGCACCTATGGTACTGTCTATCGTGGCACCTATGATGGCCGAGATGTAGCAGGTATTCAATTCAATCTCGTTTTTTCAATTTTATGAAATTTGTGGTTGTTAAATCTCTATCAATGAATACTTAATACTTAGAATTATCTATTTGGCATGAAAGGAATCGGGTTTGAAATTTCATAGGTCCAGATGTGAGATGTGCTCCTCTTGCATGAGTAAAAACTAAAAAGTGTATGTGATTGGAGGTTCTAGTAAGGATTGTAGGCTTGTTCGGTATCAGTCGCGGCAAGATTCGAGGGGATTGGGGATAAAAGCTGAGAAAGAGGCGATTTTCTCTTGACAAAACTTTTCATGTAGATCTTCCTATTTTAGATTTCTGAAGGTTGTCTCTGGCTTTTAGGTTACGAAATACATATTATATTTATATGATCGTTTGTTAATCAGTGGAAATGATCTGGTAATGGGAGCTTGATTTGTGTTCAATGTTGTCGTTTGATTTTTCAATATTTTGGATGTCGGTTTGGTTTATATATGCAATGTATTCCTTTATTTTAGATTACTTTTTATTTTAGATTACTGTTGTAGTCTTGTTATGTCAAGCTTATTCGTTGTCTCATGTGCTCAGGTGAAAAACTAGGAGTTTGGTTAGCTCTCTTTCCAACTGTATACCTCTCGGCTGGTACTGCAACCGCTTGGAAATACAGGTAGAACATACACTACTTGAACAAATAGTTCTCTCCCCCTCTTTTATGCTTCCTTGCTTGTCTTAGTTTCACTGCATTTTTATATTCATAATATCACTGCAATTTGTTGAGCCAGTTGAGGGTTAATTGGCAGAATCTAGGGTTGGTCACTGTTGCTGGGCTTAACCGCTTAACCGCTTAAGCAAAATCTAGTTAAACAGTTGAGGTTTAGCTGAGCTTAATATTTGTCTTAATTGCACTACTTAGAATTTTGATACCAGTTTGCAGTGCTATACAACACTTGCTGGACATGACCTTGCCGGAGCAATACTTTCTAAAGCTGACAGAGGTAGTATTAGTTGTTTAGACATGGCATAACTTCTTTTTTTAATCAGAGTTCTGTAGATAAGGCTGTTGGTTTTCAAAATTGCAACAAGAGCAAACTCCCTAGTTTATTGGGAAATTCAAAGTTAAGTACTGCAGTTATTGATGTTTAACACCCTAATATGGTCCAATTTGCTACTTTTCACTAATTTTGAATTCATTAAAAAGAAGTCTGATACTAGTTGGGTCTGAATAGTATGGTACATGAGTGAAAACCAGCTTCCAAATTTCCAAAACAGCTGTTATTGAACTCTTTATGCTTGAAGCCTTAATTCAATCATTGCAGTATGCTGCCTCATTAAACCTAAATTATATTCTAGTTAAGCCTCCATTAGAGTTATTAAAAATATTTCTGAAATGAAACCTAACAGTTGCCCTTATTTTAATTAACTACAATTGAATGCCTGATTTGACAAGGTAAGTAAGTACCCATTAGCAGTTGTAATTACTGCACGTGTTCTGGTATGAATCCAAAATCTAGTCTATGAGAGACCCTAATCAAACTTTGCAAGGAAAGTTTAGTTAGTCTTTTGATTGCTTTTCAGGTTATCTTAGGAGAGGAGGTGGCTGCATCAAAGCTCACTATTTTTGACCTAGCACAACAAATCTGTGATGCAGTTCAGGCACGGGCTTGTGGAGAGGGCCTTGTGGAGAGCATACCAGAATTATACGCCCTTATCCAAGTACATTACTGATAGCTTCCTTACTTTGTCTATTATAATTGTATGCACTAGTTGGAATGTTGAAATATATTTTTCTTTCTATTCTTTTGGAAAGGAAATACATGGTCTTCATCTAAAAGGAGTGTCAGTTGAGAATATCTCTTCTCAGCTTTCACCTTGGGCTACTGCTCTGTTTAAATTCCTCCCTCCTTTTATCAGGAAACAGGTCCACTCTCTCTCTCTCTCTCTCTCTATAAAAGTACCGAGCAGCTTTATTTATTTATTTAGTTATTTTTTTTCATAATTTGGTGTACATTTGACCCGAGGCATTCTTTTACTGCTTTGCAGCTGCTACTGCATCCAGAATCAGATGACTCAGCACAGCTTTCTCAGGTAAAATAATCTCTGAATTTTCATGAATCCTTTATGGTGAAGCTATTTTGGCACTGCAAAATTTGTGATGAAAAGGAAATAAATGTGTCTATTCTTTTTAGATTGAGACAGAGAAGCTTCTTGCACAGTTGTTTGAATCAGAGATCAATAGGCGCTTGGTTAGTTTTCTTCACACCTTTCTTTTTATATATTTTTTTTGTATACTCCTGGGTAAAAATCAAGATCATTGATCACATGTGCTTTTTTTTTTTGTTTTGTGATAATTGTAGAAGGAAGGCACATACAAGGGAAAGAAGTTCAATGCGATATGCCATTTCTTTGGTTACCAGGCCAGAGGCTCTCTTCCCTCTAAGTTTGACTGTGACTACGCATATGTATGGGTTTATTTATGTACTTGTTAGTTCATTCTTTTATTTTTCATGTATGTCCCACAAAATTTTATATATTATGCTATCTGTTCGCTTACTGTAATAGTATACTGATTTTGCAAAGTGGCCCTGCTTGTATAATTCTGAACTTATGAATTATGTTGTTTATTATTGTGTTATATATGTAAATTCTGAACTTCTTAGCTGAGTAATTAAAATGTAAGATGACCCAAATTTTGGCTTGCCAGTTGTCACGTCTACAGGTGCAAAAAAAAAAAAAAAAATTTCGGTGTTGGGCGCCTACACCGACGGTTTTTTCAAAAAAACAGTCGGTGTTGGGTGCCTACACTAACTGTTATTCACCCGTCAGTAAAGATTTATCTATACCGTTGCCGCCATCACCGACGCCTCAATAACAGTCGGTAAAAGGGTTTTTTAACAGTCGGTGAAGGGGTTTTTTGTACTAGTGTCAAACCAACTTCTATAAAGCTCCAGATTTCGGCTGAAACCATTTAAATAATTCTCTCTTAAATTTGTCTATGTGGATTGTTTGCTTTTTTATTTTATTTTATTTTATGGTTAGTGGTTAAAATTACCACTAACAAATATATTAATAAGAATAAGTTATTTACAAAATCATAAATTATATCTCCTCATATAATATAAGAGTAAATATTTATATTCATACTGAATTTTATAATTTAATCTCCATCGCCCTCCACGATTCGGAACCACTTCTTCGACCACCATTACACTCTGACAACGACCAGATCGACTCACCGGCGCATTCCGATCAAGATGGAACTATACGCTTTGAGGTCTGACAATACCGTTCTCGGTTCCGGTTGGTTCCATTCCCTCCCCTCTCTCTCATTCTCCTCTCCGCACGAGGAGGTAGTACCGAGAGAGAGAGGGGTATTGTGTCGAGAATGAGACCTACAAGAAGTAGAAAAGGATCGAGTTAAGTGTAACAGAGGTGAATGGAGTGGGATGGGGGAGGATGTGGCGGCTGACCTAAATCACCCCCAATTGTTTGCTTTTAATATGCATTATTTTGACACTAGATTTTGGCGGCTGACCTAAATTACCTTTTGCCAATTTGGAATCCAATGTCTTATATCTCGTTAAAAACTAAAGAACTAAAAAGTAATAAAACTAGATAATATAAATTACTCAAACTGAAGAACTAAAAAGTAAAAAGAACTTCCAATTTTCATGCATTAGTTTGAAATGTGTTTGTACTTAAAAAAAATAACTCAGTCTAGTTATTTCGCGAATTTTATTCAAGATTTTGAAAATAGTCACTTAAAAGTCACAATTACACTTGCAAATAGAGAACCACACATAAACTGTTAAAAAGTTTGACACTCCACACACACATGAAGAAACCAATCTACACAGCCGAGAACCAAATACATCTCAACTTATAAAAAAAAACCTACACGCTTACAAATTGAAGCTCACTTCTGTTTTGGCCCCTTCTTTTTTCTTTTTTTTTTCTGAAATCTAGCACATTCTCGCAATTTAAAGAAAAATTTAAAACGAGACAAACGCTTAAAAATTGAAGCTATCAACTTTACTAATTACTATCTAATTACTATCTTTTATAGAATGTTAAGAGTTTCTGTTCTTCAGAACAATAAAACACCTACATAACAGGATACAAAAAATTGAAAATATAAAGGCAAATTCAATTTCACAGGAGAGAGCAAAAAGGAAATGGCTACTCAAAGCTACCACCTTTATTACCTAATAACCACTGTTTTTTGAGCAAATAAATTTGAGCAAAAACGCCACTGTTTTTTTTTTTCCATTATTGAGCAAAAACCAAAGTCAAGTAGATACTTATGAGAACAAATCGATGCCTTCCAATGGCGGAGTTTGGAGTCGGAGTCGGCGTCTTCCAGTGGTGAAGTTGGTGTCTTTTTGCGGGGTCAAGATTGGTCGGGGTCGGGGGTCACAGAGGCGGCGGAGTTCGGGCGCGAAGGGATCGGCGCGGGTTTTTTTTATTTTAGCTAACCTAAAATGAAAATGCGGGAAACGGTGGAGACAGAGAGAAGGATTGGAGCGGCTTTTTTACGGAGACCCTTCAGCGACCAGGTCAAATTGGTCGCTGAAAGGTGTGGGCACCAGTCGCTGAAGGGGTCATCGCCGAAACCAATTTTTTTTATTTTTTAATGGAGAGAGAGGGAGTCCTCAGCGACCGACGACCAAACCGGTCGCTGATGCCGATCGCTGAAGACCTGTTTTGTTGTAGTGTTAAAAACAAAAATTTAACAAGATAAAGGCCCGAGCAATACTACATGAGAGAATAAGAAAGAAATCATACTTTTTAGTAAGACTAAAAAATTGTAGCAGTGACGTTTTTCAAAATTGAGATTTTCAAGTAAAATTCAAGCCAAAATCTTAGAATATTTTCTATATGATTTTGTGCGATCATCCTGGAGGTTTGCAAGAAGTTACGGGATGTGGGAAGTTGTAAAACTCTATTTTATAATTTGTATATTCCATCATTATGGTGAAGAAAAATAATATTTTTGTCATGTTAAACTTGCTAAGTCATTACAAAATACACATTTCGTTAACAAAACTTAATCGCCAACATAATCATATTTTTAATGAATAGATGCCAACAAAAAATATTGATCTCTAAATATATATGATTCTAAATAAACAGATAAAAAAATGCGAATACGGTTACTTATCTGTATCTGTATCTGAGTATGCACTGACGGACATCCAAATAATTGAAAACATACGGTTACGGATAATATATGTATCTGTATCCGCTTATGAAACCGAAAACGTATATGTATCCATATCTGCATAAATCATATCTGTATACGTATCCGAATATTGCAAATATGCAAAAATTCATATAAATATCCGGATAAGGACGTATAATTTTCTATCTGTTTTCCTAAGTGTGTGGCACCGGCCGTTTTTTGGTAATAAAAGGATTTATTTTATTTTTTTGCACTAGAATGTAAAATCCACCGATGTAAATCAAAATCGTTGTTCTTTGACCGGTGTTGAATGTACATGCTGTAGATGTGTAATATACAATTAATCTATAAGAAAAACAACTTTTTTTATTTTCAAAATTTTTTTAATGAAAGTTGAATAAACATTATCAAAGACAAGCTAGGTCAACCAAAACCAAACCAAGCACTAATAACTTTGTTTCTTAAAGCTAACTCTATTTTGTTATATTTTCTTCTTCAATTGTATTTGTGATACCAAGAATCTCTTCTTTAGTCAATATGAACCGCTACTGTCCTTTCACATCCTCCCCTAATCCAGATCAGATGCAAATCCCCTCAGGGTGTACAATTAAGAAACAACGGTCCGGATATAATCCGAGATGGGCCAAAAAAGAAATTGGGTGTAGGGTGCATATTAGTCTGGTAGGGGTTTCCACGTAAAGAACTGTCATTTAGATTTTTATAAATGAAAAAAGTTCCCAATTTTGACCAAGTCCCTGTGTAAAGTGTAACCTCATTATTGAATACAATCGGACGACCGTTCATCTAATCTAACATTTAGTAAGCTGCAATTTAGCGATGTTTCTTTGAACTCCAATAAATTGAAATCCATCTGTTCGTACCGATGTTAAAATTAAGATATTTAATCAATTTCAGTCAATAAAAATTAAGACAATTATTCATGTCATATTTGTATTATTTCGTAAAATTCAGGATGTAAAAAATAAATGACAACCGTATATATATGTGTGTGTAATTCTGGACTCGTATATATTTTGTTATTTCATTAAATTTGATCTTATTCATGAACAGTGTGATCGTATTGATTAAAATCATACATGTTGATTCCACGTCGCAGGGGAGGAGTTGTCCTACCCATCGCACGACTTGCATTGCTGCGATCGACGGGCAAGTTTAGATATCATAAGTCATACATATACATAGTATTGGTACTGATTGCAATGCAAGCATGTAATCAGCAGTGTTGTAAATAACGGTATGTGCTCGTCGAACGGATAGAATACCGCCAGGCGATTAATCAGTATGCGACCAGTTAATCGGTATTATACGGATGATTAATCGTTTTCATAAAAAATAATATATGTATTTATTATTTATTAAAAATGATTTATTTATCTCAACAAACTTATAATATAAACTTAATTTAGCTTAGTTCCATTATTATAACATCATATATATCTCGGAGAGCTTTATCAACTCACCAGGAAAAATTAAAGCAACGGCTTTTATTTCTTCCTAAGAAAACCTTTGTTGTAATTGTAAATTTGTAATTCCTCAAAATTTTAACATATGTAGTCATTTTTTCATTATTTGCTGCCTGGTTGTTAACCTTGGCTATAGGTAATATTGATTTAACTTCTATTTTTCAATTTTGTTGTATTATTGAACATCAGCGAAGAGACTATGAATACATTCTAATTGAAGTTGCATGATAGTTCGAAACTTGGAATCATTTATGGCATGACTACAAGACCTATTGATACTCCTGCCAACCTCTAGCAAATAAATTCTGAAAAAACAACCTTTTTATCCCTCAGGATCTTATGATCAGAATTAGGCTTCTAAAAATGGTTAGAATAATAATCTCATAACGGTCGTCAATATAACTTGTAAATTTGGAAATCAATCTATTGAATTGTGATCTATACTTTATGTGCTTTATGCACATGAACATGATCAAATTAACTTAATGGAAGTTAATTTCACTGTTCATAAACCATTTAAATTTTTACTGTACAAAATTTAAAGGGATCTAATGAATATCGACAAATATAGATGGTTAACAACATTTTTTATTTTTTTTATATATTTAAAATTTTACTTCATTAAGAAAGAATTGTTAAAATTGTTTAGTTAAGCTGTTAGTTATATAAAACAAAATGTGAGTATATAGATTTTAGTTTTATTTATAATGACATATTGTCTGTATAATTGATTTATTGCTCAACTAGATATTTCTATCTTTACTTCACATTTCTTGTAGCACATGACATGCATGCATGGTTTCATACAGGTACGATTTAATATTTACAACATCGATCTTTGTTTCATAAATTGTTTACTTTAATGGAGAATCTCACAGCTGTGGGAGCAAGATCCACAGTTCACTCCACGAGATCATTAATTAGCTGCTAATTGTCGTCTTCTTGCGTGAACTAATAGGGTAGTAATTGTGTCTAGGTACCCCATATTTTTGACTTCAAATATATTTTTGCTTGAAAGGGAGCAGATTGATGACGTGGGAGACATCCAGCCGTTGGTAATAAGATTTATCCAATAGTTTGAAATTAGTGAAGTGACCGGATTGCATAGACTTTTAGCTTCATGCAGCACACTAACCACCTGTACAACTGTTTTTATTCTATAGATCATGTGCTGCATGAAGTTAAAACTTCTCTGTTAAACTCTTGATAACTGACTCCACACATATTGCAAAGGAAAAAAAAAATTAACAGAAAATTTCATCACGATCCAGTTGAATCAGTTTAAATGTAATAAATAATATTCTGTCTGGATGCTTTATTACTCAGTTTAAATATTTTTGCTGGAGTTTTCTTGTTTAGCAGATTTATGCTTCCTTTTGTTTACAAATCCTATAATTCCTCCAGCTGAAAAATCAATTTATACTTATTTTAGTTCATTTGTGTTGATTTCGCAACAAAAGGAAATTGAAATGTTATAGAATGGGAGCATATATAAATGTATGGTTTGTACAGTAGAAACCGTGCCACAATTGATCAACTATATATACTTCACTTAACAAGGATGGCAATAAAAACACGCCAAGTACAGTAGGACATGGTACCTCTAGCTAGATGGGCGCATCAAATGAAATAAAAGGATGGACAACAAAAAGGTACATACATTCAGCTGCATGCCCATGATGTTTGCTAGCCATATCATATTCTTGTTTAGTACACATGACAGCTCGGTACAGATATGCAACCTAAACTCGACCGAATCAACTAAATTAAACAAATGAAGTAGACCTCGAGATCTGCCATTGATTTGACTAGTGAATTAAATATACAAATAAGTAGCTGGCAATGCTTGGTTTGACTAGTGAATTAAATATATACAAATAAGCAGCTGGCAATGCTTGGTTTGACTACAATGGATGCATCTGAGATCTACCTCGAGCATAGCTTCCTATGTGGTTGAATTATTCACACCACGTGATTGCTTGGTTTCTTTGAAGATATTTACCTTATTCTCTACCGCGCAGAATGCATGCTGCATGATGTATAACTCCAACATAACCATATTTTTAATGAATAGATGCTAACAAAAAAATCTTTATCTCTAAATATATATGATTCTAAAACAGACGGATAAAAAAATATGAATACGGATAATTATCTGTATCTGTATCTAAGTCTGCACTGACGGACATCCAAATAATAGAAAACATACGGTTACGGATAATTATCTGTATCTTTATCCGCTTATGAAACCGAAAGCATATATGTATCCATATCAACATAAATCATATCCGTATACGTATTCGAATATTGCAAATCTACAAAAATTCATAAAATATCCGGATAAGGACGTATAATTTCCTATCTGTTTGCACCCCTAGATACAGAACGGTTTTCCTAAGCATCTGGCACCGGTTTTTTGGTCATAAAAGGATTTATTTTAATTTTTTGCTCTGGATTGTTAACTCCACCGATTTAAATCAAAATAGGTACTGTTCTTTGACTGGTGTTGAATGTACATTATGTAGTTGTGTAATATACAATTAATCTATAAGAAAAAGAACTTGCAACTTGTATACTGAAAACATTCAAAAATGGTGAAAGCGAAGTCAAAGATCTAAAAGGTGGATTTACTGGCGAGGCATAATAGAGAATAAAATAGAAAATACAAAAGGGTCGGGGAGGAGAGGAAGGGGTTAAATGGGTATTACATATGAACTTCGATGTTTCAACATTAATACTGGAGAGTTACATGGGCAAATAAGAATAGTATGAAAAAGTTGAGAAACATATTTTCTATAATAAAATCTAAAAGGAGAAATAAGAAAATTTGAGGAATTTAAAGGATACATATCATAGCTCGATGGATCCGTTGGAGGAATTTAAAGGATACATATCATAGCTCGATGGAATTTAAACCAAACCAAGCACTAATGGCTATGTTTTTTAAAGCTCACTCTATTTTGTTATATTTTCTTCTTTAATTGTATTTGTGATATCAAGAATCTCTTCTTTAGTCAATATGAAACGCTACTGTCCTTTCACATCCTCCCCTAATCCAGATCAGATGCAAATCCCCTCAGGATCCCGGGTGTACAATTAAGAAACAACGGTCCGGATATAATCCGAGACGGGCCAAAAGAAATTGGGTGTAGGGTGTATATTAGTCTGGTAGGGGTTTCCACGTAAAGAACTGTCATTTAGATTTTTTATAAATGAAAAAAGTTCCCAATGTTTACCAAGTCCCTGTGTAAAGTGAAACCTCATTATAGACTAAATTTGGCGATGTTTCTGTCAACTCCAATAAATTGAAATCCATCTACGCGTATTGATAATTCATACATATACATAGTATTGGTACTGGTCTTTGATACATATATCCGAATAAATTCACGAGCAGTGTGATCGTATTGATTAAAATCATACGCGTTGATTCCACGTCGCAGGGGAGGAGTTGTCGTACCCATCGCATGACTTGCGTTGCTGCGATCGACGGGCAAGTTTAGATATCATAATTCATACATATACATAGTATTGGTACTGGTCGCAATGCAAGCATGTAATTAGCAGTGTTGTAAATAACGGTATGTGCTCGTCGAACGGACATAATACCGCCACGTGATTAATCGATATGCCACCAGTTCAAAACTTGGAATCATTTATGGCATGAATACAAGACCTAGTGATACTCCTACCAACCTCTAGCAAATAAATCTGAAAAATCAACCTTTTTATCCCTCAGGATCTTATGATCAGAATAACGCTTCTAAAAATGGTTAGAATAATAATCTCATAACAGTCATCAATATATAAGGTGATCAGAATTAAGGTTCTAAAAATGGAATATCGACAAATATAGAATGGTTAACAATATTTTTTTATTTTTTTATATATTTAAAATTTTACTTCATTAAGACAGAATTGTTAAAATTGTTTAGTTAAGCTGTTAGTTAATGAATAATCAAGCAAAATGTGAGTAGACAGATTTTAGTTTTATATATAATGACATATTTTCTGTATAATTGATTTATTGCTCAACTAGCAATTTCTACCTTTACTTCACATTTCTTGTAGCACATGACATGGAATGCATGGTTTCATACAAGTAGGATTTAATATTTACTACATCGATCTTTGTTTTATAAATTTCTTACTTTAATGGAGAATCTCACAGCTGTGGGAACAAGGTCCACAGTTCACTCCACGAGATCATTAATTAGCTGCTAATTAATTGTCGTTTCTTGTGTGAACTAATTAATAATGTAATAATTGTGTCTAGGTACCCTGTATTTTTTTACTTCAAATATACTTTTTTGCTTTTGATGTGTTTGCTCTCTGCTTTTGTTAGAAAATAACATGAATAATAATAAAAAAAATAATTATGTCTTACAAAAATTTATTAACAAAACAATATGACTCATCAGATATCAGATTTTTCAATAAAAATAACTTTTATTCCTCAAACCAACTTCTATAAAGCTACAGATTTCAGCTGAAACCATTATAATAATTCTCTCTTAAATTTGTCTATGTGAATTCTTTGCTTTTTTGTTTTATTTTATTTTATGGTTAGTGGTTAAATTTACCACTAACAAATATATTAATAAGAAAAAGGTATTTACAAAATCATATATTATATCTCCTCATATAATATAAGAGTAAATATTTATATTCATACTCAATTTTATAATTTAATCTCCATCTCCCTCCACGATCAGAACCGCTTCTTCGACCACCATTGCACTCCGACAATGACCAGATCTACTCACCGGCACGTTCCGATCGAGATGGAACTCTACGCTTAAAGGTCCAACAATACCATTCTCGGTTCCGGTTGGCCCCATTTCCCTCCTCTTTCTCTAATTCTCCTGTCCGCTCGAGGATGTGGCGGCTGACCTAAATCACCCCAATTGTTTGCTTTTAATATGCATTATTTTGACACTAAATTTTGGCGGCTGACCTAAATTACCTTTTGCCAATTTGGAATTCAATGTCTTATATCTCGTTAAAAACTAAAGAACTAAAAAGTAATAAAACTAGATGATATAAATTAATAAAACTGATGAACTAAAAAGTAAATAAAAAGAAAAACTTTCAATTTTATTCCACGTTTCACCGGCATATACATGTATATACTCAAACTGAAGAAATAAAAAGTAAAAAAAAAAACTTTAATTTTTATGTATTAGTTTGAAATGTGTTTCTACTAAAAAAATAACTCAGTCCAGTTATTTCGCTAATTTCATTCAAGATTTTGAAAATAGTCACTTAAAATTAAGTCACAATTAGACTTGGAAATAGAAAACCACACACAAACTGTTAAAAGTTTAACACTCCACACACACAAGAAGAAACCAATCTACACAGCCGAGAACCAAATACATCTCAACTTAAAAACAAAAATTTAACAAGATAAGGCCCGAGCAATACTACATTAGAGAATAAAAAAGAAATCATACTTTTGCTCCTTGTATCAAACACCAACAGCTGTTTTGAACTAAATAGATAAATTTGGTTCTTACTTCTTACGCTTTTCAATTGGGCTGTCTAAAGGCCTAGTCCATATTCCTGTTATTTTTTTTTGCTCGCTTTCATTTGACTACGTTAAATAATTCTTTAACGGTATTAAAATTCTTCAATTTTAAATAATTCTTTAATGGTATTAATTCTTCAGTTTTAAAGGCTTAGTTTTCCTATGATTGATAATGTTATTGTAGAATAACTTTATAAAGAGTTGTAAGCTCTTCAGTTAAAAGGAAAACTTGGGTTGTAAACCACACAAGAAAAGAACATTCTTTCTATATCTCTAATGACAATGTGAATCTAGACTGAAGCATCTGATAAAAAAAAATACAAATATACAAAAAAGAAATTGAGAAATTCTCATCTGTGTACTTGACTAAATAAAAATACAACGATGGCATAAATTAAAAAAAAAAACTGTGGTAACATGTTCCATTACTGTTTTAATTCTAAAAACTAAAAACCAACACACATTAGAGGGTTAATTAGTGCTTGCATGTTAGTGTATCACAATCATCAAAACTTGATTAAACCACGCCAGAATAGCCACCAGAATAATTTGAAGGGTGAAATTTTCAATAATTCTCACCTTGTCTTAATTCTGACACTTTCTGACAACTCTAAGCTTGTATCACAATCATCAAAAGTTTGTGATACATCAGAGGCTATTGGCTCAGTAAGGTGGCTTCATATGGTCACTGCATTTGCCATTTATTTTCATGTCAAATCCCACCAAAATCAATTTTGGAAAATTCTATCTACAAGTGAGAAAAAATTTTCCCTTCAAATTATGATAATTTGCTCAACGGTGGATTATGATCCAAGAGAGATACCCCTGGCTTCCAATGGGGAACCTGAATCCGATTCTGGTACCGTCGCACAAGAAGTTGATACTTCGGCAGATGATAGCAAAATGGAAGAATAAATCCTCTGAAAGTCGTGCAAAGAAAAGAGGGGGCCTGCAGAGCAGGTGTGACCCACATTAATATCCGACTAAGAAAAATGTTGAATTTGATTGAGGGTTTTTTAATCTCATTGTTTTGGTTTATAGCTTGTTAGTTAACGTTAGGCATTGCTGAGATCCTGTGCACAAATATTTAGCCATTTTTGTAGCGTATAAACGAATACTGTTTTTAATTATCAATTGATTGTTTAAAGTACACGCAGGCTCACAAAAAAAGGTAGAACTTTTTGTTACCACGCAAATGTATTTTCTTATTTTATTTAGAGCAAATTCTATCTACGAGTGAGAAAAATGTTAGTTAATAAAGCTTTCTGAATTATCATAATTGAAATTTTGAATCAATCAGAGGCTCAGAGCCTTTATAATTATAAAGTTGATAATGCAACACGCTGGCCCTTATTATTTTGGGCTCAGCCCATTAGATTACTTTTAAATTTGATTTCCCACATTACTTTCAGATAGATCCCCAAGTTCAACTAAGTTGATGATATTATTTATATAGTGAGGCAACGGTATTATTAATTATAGTGCACTTTGATCCGTACTATGGATGCAAATTTTTATTTTTAAAGTTCAAACATTCGATCCGTATCACTCAACATGATCTCTAAATGGAAATGTGCTTGGATGTCAAATTTTACATTTTTTTATTTTTTTTACTATTTTTTTTAAATATGTACAAAATCACTTGATCTAAATATTCATGACCATCCAAAAGTAGTGATTTTCTTTGAAAATAAAAATATGAATTTGTAGTACGGACTGAAGTGCGCTATGCATAGTACCGTAGTCCATATTTTATCCATCAGCAATTATCTTATATTATTCCGATTTTATGAGACCATCGGAAACAATGTGGGCAAACATCTTGGCAAAGGGGTGAGGATCCTTGAGTTAACTTAAATTCGAGTTAAGATCAGAATCCTAACCAACTCGGCTCGAGGTAAAATGTAGGGGGGCTTTAATATTCGTACCAAAGAAGATCGGACGTTCCGGATCTAAAATCAAAATTTGAGTTAATTAACTCAGAGGAAATGAATTTGTGGCAAGTACTGTAATTTCTTTCTACGATTGGTGCTGACATCAACACATGTTATAGGTATGACAGCAGACTCGTATCCTCTGTAGTACCGCACTGTAGGACCCACAACTGTACAGTCCAGATTTACTTCCATCCATATCAAACGCAATCCGGTACCTATTTAAACTGTAGGGTCCCTTTTAAAATTTGTGCCAGGTTAAACGACGCAGTGGCAAATGGGTACAGCCGTCATCGCATATTAAGTATCTCGGCACTGTTGTGGGGGAGATGCCACATATATCCTTGGAATTCATATCCATTGCAATACCTGACTCAGTAGAATGAGATATGACTCGTCTCATATATATAAATTAAGAAGTAGTTTTTACTTTTTGCCAGTTTGAAATCCAATGTCTTATATCTCTTTAAAAACTGAAGAACTAAAAATTAATAAAACTAAATAATATAAATTAAAAAAACTGATGAATTACAAAGTAAACAAAAAAACTTTCAATTTTTATCTATGTTTCACCGGCATATACATGTATTACTCAAACTGAAGAAGTAAAAAGTAAAAAAAATTTCAATTTTTATGTATTAAATTGAAATGTGTTTGTACTTAAAAAAATAACTCAGTCTAGTTATTTCGCTAATTTTATTCAAGATTTTGAAAATAGTCACTTAAAAGTCATAATTACACTTGCAAATAGAGAACCACACACAAACTGATAAAAATAGTTCTTAGTCGACTCGAACTCGGCTGATTTTCCAAACCATGATATTTATTTTTCTCATATATATCCTAACCGTAATACTAAAATTATAGTGAAAATTAAACAAATTCATAGAAATAAAATACCAAGGATTCCTTTCCACTCCAGTAGCTCCAGCTGCAACTATCCTTTCTTACTTGTTAGGCTTTTCAATTGGGCTGTCTAAAGGCCCATATTGTATTCCTGTTATTTCTTTTGGAATTATTCTCTGGCCTAGTCCATATTCCTGTTATTTTTTTTTTGCTCACTTTCATTTGACTACGTTAAATAATTCTTTAACGGTATTCTTCAATTTTGAATTTGCGGTTGCTAACAAAGGAATAATTCTAGCTACAAGAATATATTTTATTTACAAGAATAAAAATGACTATTATCGACGAGAATATCTGCAAGAATACCGACATAATTAATGAATTTTAAATGCTTAGTTTTCCAATGATTGATAATGTTATTGTAGAATAACGTTATACTTATACCGACACGGTTAACCAATTTTGAAACTAAGCCTGAAAACAACTAACCTTTTAGCTCTATATGGCTACATTCTTTGTACGGGTGGATAGCCATGAACTGTATGACAAATGCCTCAGTGAACAAAATTAAGACAAGATTTTTTAATTATTGTTGATGATGTAAACCATGGTATAAACGTTTCTTATATAACCTCAGTGAAACATAAACAAAGAAAAACATTTCATAAACAAAATAATCCACAAAAAGTTACATATGAAAGAAACAATATTTAAATGATAAGTGTAACAATTGTAACTAATTAAAAATTATTTTAAGTAATTTCAAATTATTCTTGTTAAGTAATAGAAATTGAGAATATTTTCTAATAATTCTCGATAGTTCAGTTCGGCATAAAAATTAAAATAATGATATAGCAATATAATATGCACAACAAATTTATAGCAAACTACACTAATTTAGTATATTTTTTTAATTAAGTTTCGATTACGTAGGAAGTAATTGAACAAACAACTAAGCTATGTACATAGTTTAAAAATAAAAAAAATATTATAGTAATATTTAAAAAAAATAAGAAATACAAATTCTGTCCCAAGAGTCCAAGAGGCATGCATTTATTTCCAATAACTTCATTATTGGAAAAATAGTGAAAAAATAGTATAGTCATCTATTTTAAAAATCCTGTCAACAAATTTTACTCGAATTCAAAATGATATACATATATCTTTAGATGATTTCTAAAAAATAGACTGGATTTATAGAGATTGAAATTAAGAAAATAATGGAGGAAATTATAAAGAAGCTAACAAAATGTATAAATTAATTATTCAACATTTATCTTATTTTACTTGTAATAGTCAGATAAATAATCATAAAATAATTAAAACCTACAATATAATCAATGAGAGCCCGAAACATTATTTAATTCACTGAGAAATTAATTTCAGTAATTTAAAATTATTATTGTAAAACAATAGAAATTGGTAATATTTTCTTATAATTCTCGATAGTTCAATTCAGCACAAAAATTAAAATAATGATTTAGCAATATATTTATAGTGAACTACACTAATTGGTAAATTTTTGTAATTAATTTTCGATTATTTAGGGTAATTAAACCCATTTGATTAAAGAATAAATTTTGCATCTTTAAAATAAGAAATACAAATTCTGTCCCAAGAGGCATGCATTAATTCCTGATAACTTCATAATTGGAAAAATAGTGAAAACGTAGTATACAAATATTTTAAAAATCCTGTCAACAAGTATTACTCGAACTCAAAATGATATACATATATTTTTAGATGATTTCTAAGAAAATACTTGGATTTATAGAGATTAAAATTAAGAAAATAATGGAAGAAATTATAAAGAAGCTAACAAAATATACAAATTAATTATTCAACATTTATCTTATTTTACTTGTAATTATCAGATAAATAATCATAAGAAAATGAACTCCTTTGCAATGAGTACAATTACAATTATAAACAAAGTACATAACAATAGAAAATTAAACCCAGCAACCATTACAACGGGCAAGTATGAAAAGTTGAACCCGGAAACAACAAACTGAAAAAAGGGAACTTACAAAATTATAATGAGACTCAAATATGACCGTTCGTCTCTAAGCAGAGAGAGAATATGTATGAATATGTGATGTCTTCTTCTTGCATGTTTTTTTCCTGTAGTCTCTTTAATGATGAGATTAATTACCTGCTCAACATAATCCATCCAATAATTAAGAGTAGTTAATTAAAATACAAAAAAAAAATATAAAAAAGTGATGACAATCGAAAATGAAGTCTTGCAGCCATGCAAAGTAATATGAACAAATCTAGATGGGTTATGATGACAATCGAATTAAATCTGTTAAAAAAATCTTACAACAAATTAAAGATGCATGAGATTTTACCTTGTACGCACAGATGGGATATGCTTAATTTTGTGTACATCTTTTCCTTCCATTTGCATACCTTCCCACAGCTCACGTGACAGACCATAAAGTGTTAGTTCTTGAAGAGTCCGCACCTTTTGTAACTCGGGAAATACGTGCAGCTTATGACAATTATTAATTTGGAGGTGACGAAGGATGGGCATAGCTCCCTCTTTTATGTCCCAATGATGTAGGTTAGGCAGCCAATTAAGTTTCAGTTTTTCGAGGTTAGGAAACCCTCCGGTTGAACATATCAACTCTGTTCCCATATATGAGCCATCATATAAATAAAGAATCCTGAGGCTCTGCAGCCTCTCCAATATGGGCATTGGATCTTCCTGGAGTCCAGAATTTACGAGCCTCAATTTGGTGAGGTTTGTTGGGAACATCTCAACACTTGGAACACATATATTTCTTACCCAAGCCCCCACGAGAAATAGTTTTTGTATCTTCCCATGACAAGGTAAGTCTTTTGTGCCACCAAATGGTAGCAACCCTGTTGCTCTAATAAAGAGGTACACCAACTGTTCGGTCCTTCTCAGCACACTCTTGAGGTTTTGCCACCCTTTTATAGCCCCTTCATTATCTATTGTTTCATAGATTGAGCTTTCACCACTTCTTTTAATGAAAATCACTAACGTACGCAAGTTGATACAAAATCCAAATTCAACAACTGTTTCTATTTGTATCTGCACATTCACAATTGTTTGTAGATTTGTATGCTTACCCCATTTTAATGGTAAATGGATTTGAAAGTTATTACTGCCATATACATGTCTTAGAGTTGGGATTACGACATCACACAAATCTAGTGTTTCTTTGTATTTACCATCTACGTATTTACCATCTACTGCCGAACCATATAAATCAATGGTTTCTAGATTATAGAAGAAAAACTTCTTAAATATATCTTGTGGAATATTGCAGTATCTTAACCTCAAGTACCTCAAGTGTATCAAGCTCTTCGGCCAGTGTCTCCGAGTAAATGCGGTCATATCAACCCTCTCCAAGGTTAACACTCTAAGTAATCTAAAGCCACTATAATTTAGTAGTCCAAAGCCACTATTATTAGATGAGCTTTTCTCAAAAGGAAAATAGAGTAAAGATCGAGTATTTTCTGAATAAATGCCATTCTCCATGGGAGTGCAAAATTGCAGTGCCGCACGACGTGGCTTGCTAGCAACTAGGTTGTTAACATCTTCTTTTGAGAATACAGTGAAAAAGTTCTCATCCTTAGCTTTGCGGATAGCTAGGTCCCGTAGAAGATCGTGCATACTACAGTATTTGCAGTAACCATTCCAAGATTTTTTAATAACTTGAATCAAGCACCTACAACAGTATTTTTCATACAAATTGACATCAAAGAAGAATGGAAATATTTGTTTATGAATAAGTAGGTATTTCTTAAGTCAAATTAATGAAAAATAACAAACGCTCGAATATATATTTCATCCGAAGAAAGTTTATATAAATGATGAATGCTTGGCTATATTTATATAGGTATTCCTCAAGGATGTCCCGCTTGTGGTGTAGTGATAAAAATATAAAATATATTTAGGCACCTCGAAATGCTGAAATTATTATTTTTAATTTTTTTTACTCGGCTAATATATTAAGTTGCATATAAATTTGTTTTGAGTTCTATCTCATGATCAATCCGACACATTGATATTCTCTCCTCTTTCTCATCTCTACCTCTTTGAGCGGAGAAGAGAATGGGAGAGAGGGAAGGGAGCCGAGTCTAACAGAGCCGATCGGAGTCGAGAGTGAGGTATCGTCAGAACTTGGAGCATAAAGTCTCTACCCATCTCGATCGGAGTGAGGCGGTAAGTAGATCCGTCCGTCAGAGCATCGTGGTAAGTGTCGAAGCACGGCAGTGAGTACATCCGGCCGTCAGAGCACCGCAGTGAGTAGATTCGACCATCGGATCGCTGTGGTGAGTGTCAAAGCGAGGCGTTGAGTAGATCCGGCTGTTGGAGCGCGGCGACGAGTATATCAGAACGTTGGAGCACCGCGATGAGTAGATCCGACCGTTCGAGTGTGGCGGTGAGTGTCGAAGGGCGACGGTGAGTAAATCCAGCCGTCGGAGAGTGGTGGCTATCGGACGAAAGTGAATCCGATTGTGGAGAGAGTTAGAGAATGATGTATTAAAGTGTTTAAGAATGTAAATAAATATAGTTAGATTATTAGAATAGTTTAGATAAATTAATGAGAATAAAGGAGTTTAAATTTACAAATTAGAGTCATTTGACTCGTTGTAAATACGTTTTTTATCAATGAAATTATTAGTTGGTATTTAAAGCAATTAACCTTAAAAAAATTGTTTTGAGTCGATCTATTAATTTGCATTATAAATTGTTCTATATGGATAAAATTAAGAATGTTGGTATTGCTTGATGGTGAAGCAATTAATTAACAATATGGCTGTTCTCTTTCATTTAGATAAATGACTACACATAATACTAATGGCAATAATTTGTTATTTAGATAGTAGTACGGAAATATTTGTCGATAGGCTCCATACTGTGCACCTTTGTTATAGTCAATTAATGTATTTACCTGAGGTGGCACCTCATGATAGTAATGCTCTCTTAAGTGCTAAATTAAATTTTGTTGGTATACCTAGCATACGTGTGCTGAGTGGATATTTACAACAATAATTTTAGGGCCGGGTCAGACCGGAATCGGCCGGAGGCAAGCCAATTTTTCCCGAGTTGACTCGGGTGTGTGAGTTACATGTGGAAAATCGATAAAATTGATTGTCAATCGAAACAATCGGCCAAATTTCCTCTATTTTGCTTGCGTTAAGAGCAAAATCAAACTGTTTTGATTATTAAATCGAACCAATTTGTATTTTTCCATTGCCGTCGAAGAAAATTGGGGAAAATAGATGCGGCTGCGGAGAAGAGAAGAAGGTTTAAAGCATTATAAAATGTTAAAGTAGACCATGTTCATATTATATAGTTAAGTAGATCCGAACAAATTGATGTGTACAGCTGATGACACGCAAAAGTGGTCTTTTTTTTTATTTGACTAAAGGATGAGAGTATGGCCGTATCGGATTACTAGGTTAGAAATTTGATTGTTCTAAAAAATATAAAAGTAGAAATTAAAAATTTTATTTCTCTCTTGTAAATATTAGTTAGTATTTTTATTTTCTCTATTTTATTTTAAAATTAAATAAATTTTATTTTTTTAAGTAATGGCAGTACAAATTTGATGGTTATCACATTAATGACTTTATTATTTAGCTCAATACAACAATATCCCCTTGTAATGCATGTATTATATAATATTAGTAGATTATTTGAGTATAATATTTTGTCTTAACACAATTTCTTGACAAATCACTTTTTTATCAATTTTTTTCTATATTTTGGCTACAAAACATGCTTATGCCAAAAAATCCGAGTTTCCAATCCAATTCTTCGGATTCCGATTCTGATTTTCAGAACCATGGTGTCAACAGGTGCGATAAGAGTTGAGTAGAAATATTTTTGTACCCGTACCCGTTACAAATTATTTTTATCCATATCTTATCCTTATCCACTACGAATTACCTTATATGTACTCTATTCTTATTCATTATGGATGTCGAATAACAAAACGGTAGCGGATAATAATGGGTAGTGCCAATATTAAAATTATTTTTATTATTTACTAAATAAAACATTAAAATACGTTCATTTTAGACACATATATTTGTGTGTGTGTATTTTAAAGGTCTTAACTTTATTTGAATTTGTTGGAATTTATTTGTGTATTTTATTGGTTAATTAACTGTAACACTACTACAAAAAGTAGTTGGAGAATGGATATCCATTGCTCATTAATGAGTCCGGCTAGTATGATATCGGTGTCATATGACACTAATTCCAAAACTTATTATATAGACTTCAAACAACTACTTCAAACCGTTCAAACCAATTTACTTTGTGAGTGATATGTTTACATGCAAAAAAGTATTTCTTCGAGTTATTTTAATATCAAGTCAAGCAGTAAAAAATATTAAAAAATGAATGCATTAAAATTAACTTAAAACTCTCACATTTGACCGCTTGACTTAATACTAAAGGAATTCGAAAAAAAATATTTTTTGCATGTAAATGCACAACTAATGAAGTTGATCGGTTTGAGCGATTTGGATTCACCGCTTGAAGTCGATTCGATAGATTTTGGAGTTGATCTTATATAGGTTGAAATGACACTGATATTAGACTAGCTGTACTCATTAATATATATAATATATATTACATTTTTTTATAATTATCCGATCGGATAACGGATACGAAATAGGTCTTACATGTACCCTTATCTGTTTAGTAGCGAAAAAAATATTTATCCATACTCGTACCCAATAAGTTTATGTAAAAAAAACTTACACATATCCATCTTATCGAATACGGTACAGATCGAATAAACAGATAAAAGGATGCCATTGACAGTCCTAAATATTTTGAGTCAAGCAACGTGAAATGACTTTTGCTTTTTTATGGTATGGTTTTACCATTATTTATTATTTCCTTACTTTTATATTTTATGATTCAAATTAATATCTACAAAAATATGACTTTTAATGTAATTCAATCACAGTTCGTGATATCAGGTGTCTAGTTACCAATTTAAGATTTAAATATTTTTAAGCGATATGGAACAAATTTGACAGAAGCTCCATATTTTGCTTTATTAGCTTCCTTTTTACGGTGAAAATCAAAATTTTCTCTTACCTCAGCGTGGCCCGAAATAGAAATTTATATGTTATTAAAACAACATGTGATTTTCAACATATATGTGATTTTCAGTAAACTAACTAAAACTAACTTGTTGTAGTATACAAAAACCGGCCTTCAGTCTATTAGCAAAAAAAAGTGTTGTGTGGAATGTTACAAGTTCGAAATCCGGATAGAAGTATTATTTATTTATATTGACATTTTGAAGATAAAAATCTGTAGACATATCACCAAAGCTAATTAGCCAGTACTTACTCATTTTTATTTCTTATTTTTTTTTTTAAAATATCGGACTATCTTAGCGATTCACTCTTTGAACTTTTTTGTCGGTTATGAATTTCTAGATCTACTATATGTCTTGTTTGGATGAAGGGCAGGGGATGCATGAGTAAGATAAGAGAATGAAAAATCATTAATATTTTTTTTTATTATTGAAAATTCAATAGATGAGTAAGAACTTACTGTAATTTTTTAAGTTTATTATTTTACTCTTCAAATTATAGTGAAACGGAAGAAGACAAGATCAATTAAATAAGAGGAGGAAAAAAAAAATAGTAACTTACCACATATCCTTCACCTCATGCGAACTAAACATGTTGTTAGTTATTGCACATGTAGGTGTCGTCCTTATTTATTTTATTATTAATTTAGTAAGCCAATTAATTTTGGTTAGTATGTATGCAGATCTTTCCTCGTTACAATTAAACTCTATATGAATATATTATTGTAATTTTTAAAAAAAATCTTAGTGAAAAAATAATATATTCGTTTAGACGAAGGGTAAGCTTAAGTGCCACCCATGTCCTTGACTCTAGCATATGTCAATATCAAACTTATAACCATGTTCATGGCAATGATGCAACGTTATATTTAGTTCTGTAACATTGACAAACAACAAAATATCTATTTATAAATCTTTTGGTAACAAATAATTTGTTGCCTAAAAGTCTGTAATTGAGTTTCCACCGATTCTTCAACAATTAATGATGATATACATAAGTTGCGAAAAAACGCTGCTAAAAAAATATTCTGTTGTCTTTTTATAAAGTTAAACTTAATTTTGAATTCCTTTTAATGAGAACCAGAATATTCTACATACTGAGCACATTTAATATCTCGCAAAGTGGGACATGGAATCATGGATGCAACAAAGATATACATATATAAGGAACCTTCTGTTTGCATAATTACTTCTCTTTCAGACTCCTTCATAACTATATGTTATATTTGGAGATGAGAGAATTTCTGACAAATTTTTTCTATGAGGTACAATACTTGACCTTTATGCATTAAAAGAGTTATTAAATTTGGTGCGAATGTGATGAGATTGGGCTGGGCCAAAAACACAACAGGACTTGTTATATACGTGATAAGTGCCATAAAAAATAGAACTGAGAAGAGATGTACCTTTGCACTAGCTCTTGAAGGCATTTCTCAGCTCTGTCCTCTATTGTTCCAGCTCCATCTTTCGGTATGAATCCTTCAGCCATCCACATTCTTGTAACGTGCTCTCCCGAAATCTTATAATCCTCGGGAAAACAAGCAAAATAAAGAAAACATGGTTTGAGTTCATAAGGCAAGTTTTCATAACTCATAGCTAGGACCTGCGAGCACTTCTTCCCATCTTCGTCGTGCCAATCCATGGTTTCCTCCATTGTTCTCCAGGCAGTGTAGTTGCGCTTTCTCCTCGACAGGATACCGCCTAGCACAACTAATGCTAAGGGTAGCCCACCACTTTTTTTTGTTAATCTGTTGGCCACTTCCAAGAGATCAAGAGGGTAATTCTCAGGTCGTATAGGTTGTTGGAAAGCCTTTCTGAAGAGGAGAGATAGACTCTCCTTGGAATTTAGGTAACTGAGTTGATACGGTTCTGTATTGCAATCTGCGGCAGTAGCAACATCTTCGAATCTGCTGGTAATTATTATACGACTCATGTTGTTCGGATCAGGTATTGCTATTTTCAGTTGCTCCCAAAGATCAGTTGTCCACACATCATCTAGAATAATTAAGAACCTTTTGTCTCTCAAGGTGCTCTCAATGTTGACCGGTAAATCATCATCTGTCAGAGGTGGATTTTTATTTCTCATTTCAGGATTGATTGAGTAAAGGAGTTCTCTGAAGAGATCATTTAAATTGAACTTCTGGGAAATGGACAGCCATGCGAGACGATCGAATTGGCCCTCCAAGTCGACGCTGTGATTAAAAGAAATGAATGTGTTACATAAAAAAAAAAAAAGCTTCAGTAAGAGAAATTTTTATCGGAGATCTGATCTATGATAACTCGATTCATAGATTATTTATATATCTTTAAGAAATAAGATGGGGCGGTAGCACAGTTGGCTAGGAGAAAAAGTCCTGAGAGGGACTGTGGTGGTTAAGATTGAGAGTTTGAGCATACATAGTACGGTGATTTTTTGCAATTCATCAGAAAATTTTCTCGATCTGCTTAAGCTACAAAGCAATCCCTTTATATAACCCATTGCCATGAATTCCTCTCATATACAAAATTATGTAAGTTTCTATTGAACAAACAGGCTGGATTTTGTTCATCATTAAATTAAAAAAACGTATCAGGTTGCTCTAACATACAAGGTATTGAATATTGATTGCTAATAGTAATGAATAATTCATGATAAAATCTCCCAAACTTTACAATATTAGATCGAAGAATTGAAGTATTTCATCACTTGTTGAGAAAGAAGAAATCTAAATTAACAAAGGATTAAATTTGGACAGTTGACTTCTTAACAACCAGTTGGTTTTGGATTTAGCAATTCTCTTGTTATATTTATATTCAACAAAAATTTAAGCAATTTATATAAAAACAAGGGTTTAAAATTAAGAGAGAAAATGCACCTTTTGTATATTTTTTGGGTTAAGGTGGTCTTGCCTAGGCCGCCGGTACCCACAATCGAGAGCACCATGCGCCTTGAAATGGTTGTATCAAGCAGCTGCTCGATAATCTTTCGCTTGTCATCCTCAAGGCCAACAACTTCAGAGTCATCAAAAGCAAAAGGTTTTGTCGGCCTAAAAGATAGTTGGTGCTGACCATTTTCTTCACCACCAGCACCAAGATCCTTAATTCCCAAGTTGATTCGCAGCTCGTAAATCTTTTTGACTTCCACAGTGATTTCTTCAAGCTCGCCACTCAGCTTCCGCTTGTTAATTTTATAGATTTTTTTTATCCCCATTGGAATTTTACTGTACCAGTGGGAACTTTTCTGACGGTTTTCTTCAATCTCAACCAGGAAGGTATCAATCACATCTTCTATTCTGTGGGCCATGTGTCTGATCTGGTTGACCCACTCTTTTACCGATTCATCTCTGTTACTCTTGGAATCGGCATCTTTTAGAAAAGCTTTGATGAAGCCAAGCTCCAACTGCATCTGCCTGATCTGCCCACTCACAGCGTGCAGTTCCTGAGCTTTCTTCAGCAAGGCATCAGCAAGCTTTTCCAACACATACCCAACAGCTGCCTCTGCCATGTTTTTGTTGTTGGAAGTTGGAAAGTGTTTTTCTGGTTTTTTCTTGGGGGTTGGGTTCAAAGGGGGGTGATTGGTAGAGCAGCTTGAGTGGATAATATATAGAGAGGGCTCGGCTCAAGTTCAAATTTGACAAATGACTTGTTGTTCGAGAGCAATTAAAACGAGAAGCATATATAGATAGGAAATGTACCATATATAAATACAAGTTGCAACTTAAATACTCAAAAAGTACAATAATGGAGAAAGTGAAGTCAAAGATCTAAAGGGCGCCTTTACTGGCGAGGCATAAGAGAGAAGAATTAACAAAAAAAAATATTTTAGTGATACAGATGGGGGAGGAGAGGACGGGCCGGGTCAAACGGGCATTACAAACTTCGATGTTTTAACCTTAATACTGGAGAGTTTACATGGGAAAATAAAAATAGTTTAAAAAAAAATTGAGAAACATATTTGTTATAATAAAAACTAGTGGATATAAGAAATTAGACGAGATTTTAAGGATACATGAAAAATTAAGTCTTTTCTTTCATTTATAACAAACAGGCTAGGTTCACCTTCACGAAACACTTATATATATCGCTTTATATGTTTGCTTAAACTCACACTACTACAAAAACGTTAACCATACATGACGTATCATACATGGATGCAAGAAAAATAAAAAAAAATAGTGTCTAGGGAGGAGGCGCTAGCGTGAAAATGAGCTCCACCATACACACACAGTCAATTAAATAAATATGTATAAAAAAGGTATCGACATTTATACACGGTTTCTTGTTAAAATCCGTGTAAAAAAAGTACCAACATTTATACACGGTTTCTTGACAAGAATCGGGCATACCTTTGTTGAGAATTGAAATCTTGGTAAACTTAATTTATTAGATTTTAAGAAACTCAAGCATCTTAGAGTATCAAGGTGGAGTAATTGAATTGTGAGGTGAATCAAGGTTGATCAAAGTATGTCTAGAGTATGTTACAAAAAATATTACGCTAGTTTTTAAAATTTGACAAGATCATGCAAGTTTTTCATGTTAGGATCATACTTGGAATTTTGATTAGTTTAGTACCGGATCGAGACTTAAGTTAAGATTTTTGCTTGAGTAGGACAAGCAAGATTTAACTTTGAGGGATTTTGACAATCCTTAAATACATATATATATATATTTGGCTAGAGTTTCTGGTATAAAACAATACCAATTTCTTAGTATTTACAGTACTTATTCCTTTAAAGTTCAAGTTATTGCCTAGATTTGTGTTAATTAGTTTTTTAACCATATATAGTTGTCTTTTCTGTAGTAATGTCACTCTATTTTTTAATTTCTGAGATGTATGTATATGTATTTGGAATTATTTCCCAAATAATAAGGAGACCACATGTTCCCGATATCTACCCCTCGGTAACCATATTTAATTTCTCAATTATTTTCTGTGCTAATTAATTTAACCTTTCTTGTCCAACTGTCCAAGAATGCTTAATTATATTATATGTAGTTATTCGAGATCATTGAAAAAGAAACTTCACCCGTTACTTTGAGGAAGAGACAAATTGCACAAATAGCCAATCCAATAATTCAGATCAGAACATTGTAAATATATTATTAGCACTTTCACCATATATCTTAGACAATTAATTATGAGCACATTTTTTTTGAAAAAATAGGAGTCAGATTTCTATTTTATTAATCGCAATTGGTTACATTGTTTATTTAGACTTTTGAGTAATAACTCAATTACGAGCACATTTTAATTAAACTGCTTCTAACCCTCATCCGGTGTTGAACATCTTTCATCTTCATGCTTTCTTAACGTGCGCTCTTTCAAAACCCTAATTTTCTCCGATAACATGGAGCTCCAATTCCTAATTAAATGTTCCCAATCAATAATTAATACGCAGCCATCAAGCCATTAATTTGCTCATTGTAACTTAATTTTTCTCAAAAAATTATGCATATTATCTTACAAAATAGTTAATTGCAGGATCTGTTGTACTGTATCTAATGTTATCATCATTTCGTAAGTACCACAATTTACACATAATAAACGACATATCAAATGTCATTAAATTGAAAGCGCAAAACAGGACCAGATGAAAAGCCCCTTTTATTAATTTGACTTTCGATTAAACGACCTTTCATAATTTTTCAAGGCATTCTTTAGTAAACGTAGGGCCTATATATTACAAATCTTGGAGAACATGTATAGGTTCATAATATTTTTAATTTGTTGTCATATGTCATATATCCTTTATCATATAAACGGGGCATGTAGTCGATAAGAAACCGGCAGAAATACAAATGAAATCCAGCTACAAATTACTGGGTATGCTACATCAGAATTTTTTATTAGACCATCAATTTGAAAAGGTATAATCTCTTAGACTATCCCTGTGGATCGACACCCCAATTATACTATACAGTAGGGTCATGTACTTGTGATATGAACGTAAGTAGAATTAGGGTTTATAAATCTTTAAAAGAAGGTAGTACCATTTTGGTCCATCAGAGAACAAAAAGAATTATCATACAAAATGATATATATTCATAAAATAGACCAACGAAAAAAAATATTATTCAACAATATCCATGTATGATATCAAAATAGATTGGTTCTAAATCCAAATTATAAAAAATTAAAAAAAACCTTGGCAGCATAAATAAAAGATTAATTACCAATTATAGAATAATATAGCAAAAATTTCATCAATATTTTAAGTAAAGTTCATCAATTGACCTCCATATCAATACAACTTGACCTTCATATTTTTATAGAAAGTTTCATCAATTGAGCTACATACTAATTAAACGTTAAATGTTAGTAAATTTATAACCATTTAGTAAATTTTAGCGCATGACACATTAACATACAATAAAATCAAGAATTGATTACTGTGGATCTGTATCTTTAAATGACATTTTCAAAATGAAAATAAATGCAAATCAGAAAATCAAAATGAGAAGATCACCACATCTATGTGTGGCGAGTACGTATCTAAATGAATTTAGACATCTTCACATAAAAAAACATAAAAAAGATGCCTTGGTAATATTCAATCCAAAATTTCATCTTTTAATCAAAATCGTTGGTGGATCAGGACAACTATGAAAGATGTGTAGATTAATATTTTTAAAATTTTCAAATATGGCCAACGTATTTAGTACAATTTGCCAGATTCGTCTATGATAGATGAAATCTAGATGTGACAGGTCAATGGTTCTTGAGTACGATTTCATTGCATTAAAATAATTTTATCATGGAATATTAGTTCTTAGTGTTACAAAAAATTTCATTGCAATATATTTGCAATCTGCAATTAATTTTGTCCTTGCAATAATTACGACTATTGCAATTATAATTTGATCAAACGATGTGATAATAAATTATTATAAGCAAATATATAATTGTTTTTGTGAATTTAACACAACTAAATAATAATAATAATAATAATAATAATAATAATAATAATAAAAATACTAACAGATAATAATAATAATAATAATAATGTTTTGCAACGGAAATTTATAATTACAACTCGATTATTTCTTTTCGCAAACAAACTGATATTAATGAAACATCCCACGCACCAAGTCAACTAATGAAAAAACCACAAGCTTACGTATATAGGAAATGTACCATATAAAAACCATAAGGTTTTCTACACTATAAAAATACAACTTGCAACTTGTATACTCAAAACATTCAAAAAATGGAGAAAGCCAAGTCAAAGATCTAAAAGGTGCATTTACTGGCGAGGCATAAGAGAGAATAAAATAGAAAATACAAACGGGTCGGGGAGGTGAGGAAGGGGTAAAATGGGTATTATGTACGAACTTCGGTGTTTCAACATTAATACTGGAGAGTTACATGGGCAAATAAGAATAGTTTGAAAAAGTTGAGAAACATATTTCCAGACTAATTAATTTAAAATATAATTTAAAATATATCCAAAGCATTCAAAGCACTCTTACTCGATCATGCTAATATAAAATATAGTTAATGAGTTCATTGAAAAAGAAACTTCACCTGTTACTTCGAGGAAGAGACAAATTGCATTTAAAGTCGATCAAATAATTCAGATCAAAACAAGATTTGACCTGATATCATAGAATGAAATGTTCCCAATCAATACTTCGTCAGCAAACCATTTGCAATTCTTTTTGTGGATAATTAATTTAATCTTTCACTATTGAGATTAAGCTCATTGTAACTTTTTCTCAAAGAAATAAACATAATATATTTTGAAGTAGTTAATAGGAAGGATCAGTTGTACTACGTACCTCAATGTTATAAGTATTAAAATTTACACTGAATTTAGCTACAAATTAAATGACCTTAATTTCATAATTTTTATAGGCACTAATTATAGAATACAGACTAATCATTGTGAACATGTATAGGTTCATATATATTTTTCATTTATTGTCATATGTCATAAATCCTTGATCATTTGAACGTGGCATGCAGTCCTGGACATGAAGAACATGTATAGGTTCATAATATTTTTTAATTTGTTGTCATATGTCATATATCCTTTAGCATATAAACGTGGCATGCAGTCGATAAGAAGCTGGCACCAATACAAATTAAATCCAGCTGTAAACAACAAGTAATTATACATTACGTGCTAACCACCATAGAGAAACAGCTGTAAACAACAACTTATATATTACGTGCTAAGCATAACTTGTTCTTTGTTTCTTTTAATAATGCTCTTTATCCGTTTATTTGGAAAGTGATTTGTTATGTAATGCCGTCCTCAAGATTACTGATTTAATGATTTAATTAATTACCTACATCATAGAGAAATAGTCTGTTGCCCGCCCTTATTTCTCAGATAATATTTTTGTTTCATCGAATTTCAAGGAACAAAACTAACCAACAAAGCAAGAGAGTTTAGTAGGCAAGAAATAATTTGGGAGAAAGTTTCATAGGACTTTATTATTTTTTAAAACAAACTATAAAGGTAATTTAAAATTAACAACTGAATTTTCAGAAGTGGCGGGTTAAAACTCCTCATGTCTTTCATTCTTCATCGTGCATCAGCATAAGAGTTATCCCCATTAAATTTGCACAAAAAGAGGCTAATGAGATAATTTTTGAGCCAATAACTCTAATAGATTAATTAATTTAGCAGTAGTATTTTTTAAAGAGTAGGGTTAAAATGCTCCATTGGTTTTTTGCCCCATCAAGCCCCAACATTGTTATCTCTATTTTCAAAATTTAAGCAGTTGATCTGAACCGCTCAATATGATCTTCATATTAAAATGTCCTTGGATACAAAATCTTAGATTTTTTGAAATGTTTTTGCTATTTTTTAAGATAGGTACAAAATCACTGTTTTTAGAAAATTCTGGACCATTCAAAAATAGTGATTTTGTACCTCTCTAAACAATTAGTATAAAAATTCTAAAATTTCTAAATTTGTTATCCAAGCACATCTTAGTATGAAGATCATGTTAAACGGTTCGGATCGATTATTTAAACTTTGAATATAGAGATAATAATGTTGTAGCAAGATGGGGCAAAAAACCAATGGGGCATTGTAACCAGTGTTATCAGAACCGGACCGGACCGCCGGTTTAACCGAAAAAAACCGGAACCGGTCACATGTCCGGTTCGGTTCCGATAAAGGACCGCTTAAGCAGCTAACTCGGTTAAAACTCATTTAACCGGCTGGGTTTTTATAAAACCGCCAAACAAAACCGAAGTAAAAACCCGGTTCAATACAGATTTCATAAATCAAGCAGAAATCGCGATTTGGCCTCCGATCCTAAAATTTTCTTCCTTTTTCTCAAATCGCCAAGATGGAAAGCACCTGGAAATTTGATCTCCTTCCTCCTACGACCTCCCAATTCTCAATTTGGCCATGCTCTTCAATATTGGCGATCTATTTATGTGTATTTCACGGTGGCACAAGTAGTTTGAAAGAATCGCAAAAGAAGTTGTCTACATCCAATACTGTAAGTAATCTCATTCAATTTATAAATTCAAATTTGTAAAATACGTGAAATGCTTGAACTTTTTAGTAAACTTTTATTGAATTGATGCATGCATTTCAAGTGTTTGATGAAATGCTCAAATGAAAATAGAATTTTAGATGAGAGCAATAGGGTTGCCAATGATTGCCAATAACTGGTAACATAGAGCTATTAGTTTGGTTATCCTTTAAACAATTCATAGAGAGATTAATTTTGTTTGCCAATAACTCATGGGAGTAGTTAGAGAGGAGTAACAACATAGTTTGATACTGATAAACGAAGTGGGATGGCAATGGAATAGTAGAAGGGTCAGCGAAGGCAAGGAGGAAGCTACTGGTAAATGGGGGATCAAGGAAACGAAAATGGAGGGTACTGGTAAAATAGTACCCATATAAATTGTGATTGTTTTAGAAAAAAATCAGCGGTTGAACCGGTCGATCCATCGGTCGGACCAGTGAACCGCTGACTCAAAAGTTTACCGGGTCGATGTCCGGTCCGATTCTGATAACATTGATTGTAACCCTACTCTTTTTTAAAACATAAAGAGTTTCTTTCTATCCAAATTGTCCAAAGGACAACAGCTCTTAGAAGTTGAATGAGGAGTCTGTCTTTTAATGGAATGCATACATCGATATATATACCATAAGTCACCTATGGTGCAAGAAATCTGTTTTGGAGTCTGTCTTTTAATGGAATGCATACATCTATATACCATAAGTCATATATATAACATTTCAGTAATTTTATAAAATTTGTGAAAATTTAATATAATTTGAATAAACGTTATCCAATATCGGTCCCCATCTCAATAAATTCCACCATTAAAAAAACTGTTGTCAAATTTGCGCCTACTTAAGCAACGTAATGGAAAGCACATGCACATGTAAACAAACTCATAACAATGAAACTATCCACGCACCAAGTCAACTAAATTGCTACTTGTAGTTCGACAAATTAACACCATAAGCTTTTCTATACTATAAAAATACAAGTTGCAATTTATATACTAAGAAAAGTAGAAGAATGGAGAAATTTAGCAAAGCCAAAAAACTTCTGTTCCTATTTTAATTTTGGTCAAGATGGACAGAGATCTAAAGGGGGTTAAAGAGATAGAATATTATAGAAAATACAAATGGGGGAGGAGAGGAAGGGGTAAAATTAATGGGTATTACAAACTTCGATGTTTCAACCTTAATTAATACTGGAGAATTACATGGGCATAAAAAAAGTTTTTAAAAAGTTGACAAACATATTTGTTATAACAAAAATGAGAAGAAAAAAAAAAAGAAATTAGAGGAGGTTTTAAGGATACATGAGAAATTAAGTCTTCTTGTGCAAACTTGCACTATTTATTAATTTCTGAAACATCTATATATTTATTTGGAATTGAATCTCAGATAATACGATCGAAGGCCACATGTTCCCAATTATTTTCTATGCGGATTGATTACTTTAATCGCTCTTGCCCAACAGAGCAAGCACTCTAACTCAAGCAACTATAATGTAGCCATGTGATCTTTGACATATATAGAAATTTGAACCATTATTTGAGTAGATTTAGTGTATTTTTAAGTTCATTAAGCATCTTTGTGAACTCAACTCTATAATCTATTGAATTGACTTCAGATGACGAATTCAAACCGTTAAAATTCATCTTTCAAATTTGAATTGACTTCAGATGTGTCTACATGCAAAAATTTTCATCTTTTAAATTTATTTAGTATAAAGTCAAGCGGTCAAAATTATAAGATTTATAAATTAATTTTCATTCATTTATTCTTTGGATGTTTTTTTACCATTGAAGTACTCTATACAAAATTAATTCGAAAATTAAAATTTTCGCATGTAGACACATCACTTGTAAGGTAGGTGGATTTCATAGTTTGAATTTGTCGTTTGAAGCCAATCCAATAGATTTTAGAGTTGAGTTCACAAGAAAACTTGATAAATTTTAGAGCACCCTAGTTCTACTACCATTTGTCACACCTCGCAGCCATGAGTAGTGACAGAGCCCCGCCGTAAGCATACAACTCCATGTATGCTTACAAGGCAATTACAATAGAATTCATAATCATCACAATAAAAGAAATAAAACAAGTTTATATACATAATCCAGGTACGAAAGTCTGGTAACAGTAGAATATACAAAATGTATCTCATACGGATACTAACCATAAGGTATGACATAGAGATCTACACAACAAAAACATAAGTATATCTCTGGTCCAATAACAAAACAGGTACTAAGATAGTATGGTAACATATACCAAAGGCCTACTACTCGTGTGCCTCTCCAGAACCGGCCGTACCGTAACCTGTAAAAAGATCCCAAAGGGAGGGGGTGAGAATAAATTCTCAGTGCGAATTTGCCACAATCAAGCTATTGGACTTGCAATCAGAATCCACTTTCAAAAATAAAATCCATACAACAACATTTTAACGGTTCTATATTAGTATATAAATGTATGCATATGCTCCACAACAATAATCAAATGAATCACAACTCACGGAATTTCCAAGATGAAGTTCAAACAACACATATTTGGCTTAACTCATTTTAATACGACTGGTAGCACCTACAGATGTTCTCTCGAGCTGGACCCTTTATCAAACACTCATCTGTAGCGTTACAGACACCTACAGATGTTCCACCGAGCTGGACCCTTTATCTGACACCCATCTGCAGTGCTTTGGCTTAACCATTTACTAAAGTCTGGTTCTAAGTCAGCTATGCAGCTCAACTTTACAAATGCATTCACACGGAATCAAGGTCAACCATACGGCTCAACCTTGACATAGGATCACAATCAACTCAAAGCCTTGCAACAATTCATAAACAGGTCAACGGATAAGTCACCGTCACCTTATCCAGCTACCTCTATGGGTCAGCCTGGCAAATTCATAAACAGGTCAACGAATAGGTCACCGTCACCTTATCCAGCTACCTCTATGGGTCAGCCTGGCAAATTCAGAAACAGGTCAACGGATAGGTCACCGTCACCTTATCCAGCTACCACTATGGGTCAGCCTGGCAAATTCATAACAGGTCAACGGATAGGTCACCGTCACCTTATCCAGCTACCTCTATGGGTCAGCCTGGCAAATTCAGAAACAGGTCAACGGATAGTTCACCGTCACCTTATCCAGCTACCTCTATGGGTCAGCCTGGCAAATTCAGAAACAGGTCAACGGATATGTCACCGTCACCTTATCCAGCTACCTCTATGGGTCAGCCTGGCAAATTCAGAAACAGGTCAACGGATAGTTCACCGTCACCTTATCCAGCTACCTCTATGGGTCAGCATGGCAGATTCATTTCACATATATAGAACAATAAAAAGAACACATCAATCGACAACCATACGAATATGCAAATCTACCTTTTCACAACAGTTCCGTTTTAACCAGATTGGTTTATGCACATAAATTCACACCATGCTAATTATGCAACAATCAAACATTTCACATGAATTCCATCAACCAACTCATAATTCGGTTTTAACCATATTGGTTTATGCAAACAATTCACACAATTACAATTATGCAACCATCAAACATACAACAATCAACATGCAACAATCAAGCATTCAACGTGACAATCGGAAACAATTTAATTTCTGAAAATGAAACATCAAACAAGTCCAAGAACCCCGCACCTGATTACGAAGAGCGTATCTCGCACTTATGGTTCGGACGTCTCGAAAGGTCCCGCAAAATTTTGCTCACCCGAGCCTACATCTATATAACATATATAATTTATTTAATCTTTGTTCGACGATCGATATGGTTACTTGAGTTATATTAGTTTCTTTATACTTTCCTTAACATAATCCATATACCCTTGGTATCAACCTTTTAAAACTAATATTTCTATGAAATTCCCATTTAGATGCAAATAAAAACGAGATATACATCAAAATTTCAGATTCGGTCATTGACCCCTTTTTAATTTCCTTTGGCTGAAATTCGGAGTATTCATTCTTAAACCCTAATTACTTGATGGTTATCAATTGATTCTCATACCAATTTGATGGTTGAACATATAAAAAGATTTAAGAAGTAGCTAATAAATTTCTCCAACTATAAAAACCCGAAATTAATCAAAACCAAAATAAATTCCAGATTTTAAAAGAGAGAAAAACTTACCGATTAATACTTCTCTTTGTTCAATTAGATTAGATTAATCACAACTCGTTTCAAATTTTCGGATTTGAACCAAACCTTAGATAGAAAATCAAGATTGAAGTGAAATTGAGAAAGGGATTACCAAGTTAATAACTTAGAAGCTAAATGGAGATGGAATACTCAAAATTTATACAAAAATTTCAGATTTGGGCGAAACCCTAAAAATGGAGAAATTTCAGATTTTGAGAGAGATGGGGAGAGAAGAGAAATTACCAAATTGGAGATTAGATGACCATAGAGAAATACAATCGAATTTCTCACTCCTTTCTTAGATTTCTCAAAATTTTTGGGGTGGATTTTTGATGGAGAAGAGAGCTCCCTTCTCCTTCTCTTTGTTTCGGCAGCCACAAATCAAAGGAGAAAAGAAGGGTCGGACCAACAGGGAAGAAATAAAAGAGAGAGAGTTGTTGATTTTGGAATTTTACTAATAAACCCTCTCATTTGTTTAATATTGCTTAAAAAAGAAAATGATGCATATAACCCCATATATATACATATTTATATAAATGTAATTTTAATTTATAAGATATAATTTCAAGATATAAATTTCAGAATTCGATTAACTCTGACTATTTCGAAATTTCTGACTAATGTTATAATTATTTCAAATTTCAACTCTTAGTTCATCAATAAAATTTTCTATTATGTTCTAACATTAAAATTTTTATTGTTAAAAATTTCTTGACGTAACACCATTACTCCGAGGAATAGCCAAATTTTATAAAAAGTCAATCAAACAAAGAAAATTGTAAATATCTTAGGCATCTTTGACCCTCATCTGGTGCTGACAGCTTTCATTTATATGCTTTCTTAACATGCACTATTTATCTGAGCTGTTTTTTAAATTGATATCAAATCCCTAATTTTCTCTGATAATATGGAGTCCAATTCTTAATAAATGTTAACAATCAATACTCCGTCATCCAAGCATTTACAAATTCTTTTTGTTGCTAATTAATTTAATCTTTTGTTAATGAGCTTAGACATTAAGCTCATTGCAACTTTTTCTCAAGAAAGTACATATAAAGTATCTTATAAAGTAGTTAATAGCTGGATCAGTTGTACTTAGTGAAATTTACAATGAACCTTTAATTCATACTTAGTAAGATTTACAATGAATTTAACTACATATCAAATTAAACGACCTTAAATCGAAAGCACAAAAATGGACCAGATGGAAATCCCCTTTCATAATTATTGAAGGCATTATTTAGTATACGGCCAATTGCAAATCATGGAGAACATGTATACCAGCATAGGTTTCTATATCCTTAATTATATGAACGTGGCATGCAGTCTTGGATAAGGAGCTTGCACAAATTAATACATATTAAATCCAGCTGTTCAGAGGCGCCACTTATATAATTTGTGCTTGTTATTTGTTTTCTTGAATCGTCTGTATCTGTTTATTTTTAAAATGATTTGTTATTTATGCCGTCCTCATGATAGCTTATTCAATGATATTCAATAAATTACATTACAGAGAAACAGTACAAATCTTTTTTACTTGCCCTAAATTATCCCTAAGATAATATTTTTTTATCGAATTTCAAGGATAACAAACTAATCAATGAAGCATGATCAAATAGACAAGTATTATAAAACATGTGACCAATACGTCAAGATTCAAAACATTTGTTTTTAAGTAACACACAAAGAAATATTTTAGTTTTTCTTATAACAACAAATAATCCTGACTGAAAAATATTAATTCAGGTTATTTGTCGCAGTATTTCTAGTAAATTCAATTATATAATATTCCATCAATTTTTCAAAGAAATATAAAAATATTTATAATATTTTAATGGAAAAAAAAATTTCTAATTAAATAAGAAAAAACACAAATAAAATGTTTGTTCCCAAATGACAAATCAAAATAATTAATTGTTGTTCGGCTTCCGATGTCAAATAAAAAAAATCATATTATATTAAAGCCGCCATATTTTTCGGCGGCTCATTTTCTTTCGGAACTGCCAGGATATCTGGCGGGCCTGAAAGAAAATGGACCACCGAGAATCTCAATGGTTTGAATATTTTTGTAACTTTCAAAAAACGTTATTTTTTTTGTAATTTTCTATTTAATGTTGGATATTAATAAAGAAATTGTTTTTTTATGTGCAGACCATGGGGTCCGGTAGCTGCTGCGGCTTTATTGGTCGTTGGGGAAATTAAATTCAATCGCATGCAGCGAAATTATAACACAACATCAAATGGCTTCTAAGGTGGGCAGTGGAGGGCCCACACAATATCCATAGGTTTTTCTGCTTCATCCGACTTGGAAAGGTTATGTAAGACTGGGTTAGGCCCATGCATAAATATATAACAAAAATGGGTTTTCTATGACTAGGCCCATGTATATGCAAAAATGGGTTCTCATGAAACATTAATTTGAACAAACTTGTTGGGACTATTTAAAATATTCATCTAATTTAAAATAGCAGCTTTAAATTGGGCCTACTGAGCACAATTAAGGGTGCACATAGAACAAAATTTTCTATCCGAAGAAGGCTCACTATAATATATTTGGGCCCTTAAGCACAATGGTGGCGTAGGTCCAAAACGGCCCAATAGAGCAGATTTGGGACTACAGAACAAAATTTACTTCTTTTTTCATAAGAATCTGGTATAGAGAGTTGTATTAACTCTATCATACTACCTAAGAATGCTCCAGCTTATTTGTCTCATAACTAAATTATCAAGGGCAATTTTGTCATATAGCAAGTGCATAAATTCTCAAGTAAATTGCAATTCCGCATTTTATAGTTATGCTTCTAATCGTGACATAGTGCTGTTAGAGTTGTTAGTACAGGGACATAAATGTATAGAAAGGTACAGAAAAGAGCAAGCAAACAAGAACACCAAACCATGGCATTCCTTATTAGCTTATAAACTGTAGTGTATTATGTCACAACAAAAATAAATACACTCAATTACATTGCCGGTTTCATTGTAACCATTTGTTTTCTAAAAAAAACTGTATTATTAATCAAAATACAACACATCTATAAAAGTGTCACTGCTACAAAGATTAGAAATCTAGTAGACAACTTAAAACACTTCTTTATTCGTAACTCATTCTAGAATTTAATATGTAGATATAATGCCAAGTTGTGAAATTTCGCATTACATTTACCGATTATGCTATTTGTTTTTAATTATAGGGACACACATTTTGATAATAATGAGTATTATTGCGGTATCATCAGCAAGCATTTTCTTATATTTTGTAACGTAGTATTTTCATTGTAGGAATGGTATTTTATTAGAAAAATTATGTACGTACCTGTCTTTGACAGGAAACATAAACAAAGAAAAACATTTAATAAAAAAAATAATCAACGAAAAGTTACATATGAAAGAAACAATATTTAAATGATAAGTGTAACAATTGTAACTAATTCAAAATTATGGTAACCACCTATAGTATAATCAATGAGAAACCGAAAAATTATTTAATTCACTGAAAAATTAATTTCAGTAATTTCAAATTATTCTTGTAAAACAATAGAAATTGGTAATATTTTCTTATAATTCTCAATAGTTCAGTTCAGCACAAACATTAAAATAGTGATTTAGCAATATAATCAAAACAACAAATTTATAGCGAACTACACTAATTTAATATATTTTTGTAATTAAGTTTCGATTTTGTAGGAAGTAATTAATCCCCATTTGATTAAACAATAAATTCTGCATCTTAAAAATAAGAAATACAAATTCTGTCCCAAGAGGCAAGCACTAATTTCTGATAACTTCATAATTGGAAAAATAGTGAAATGTACGTAATATACAAATATTTTGAAAATCCTGTCAACAAATATTACTAGAATTCAAAATGATATACATATAATTTTAGATGATTTCTAAAAATATACTGATATTTATAGAGATTGAAATTAAGAAAATAATGGAAGAAATTATAAAGAAGCTAACAAAATATACAAATTAATTATTCAACAATTATCTTATTTTACTTGTAATAATCAGATAAATAATCATAAAAAAATTAACTCCTTTGCAATGAGTACAATTACAATTATAAAACTGAAAGTACATAACAATTGAAAATAAAACCTGAAAAATACATAACAATAGAAAATAAAAACTGAAAGTATATAACAATAGAAAATAAAAACTGAAAGTACATAACAATAGAAAATAAAAACTGAAAGTACATTACAATAGAAAATTAAACCTAACAACCATTTCAACGGGCAAGGATGAAAAGCTGAAAAAAGGGAACTTAAAAAATTATAATGAGACTCAAATCTGACCGTTCGTCTCTAAGCAGAGAGAGAATATGTATGATTATGTGATGTCTTCTTCTTGCATTTTCTCCTGTAATCTCTTTTTATTGTCGGTAGTCCCTGCTCAACATAATCCATATTACAATAATTAAGAGTAGTTAATTAAAATAAAAAAAATATATAAAAAAGTGATGACAATCGAAAATAAAGTCTTGCAGCCATGTAAAGTAATATGAACAAATCTAGATGGGATACGATGACAATCGAATTAAATTTGTAAAAAAAATCTTACAACAAATCAAAGATGCATGAGATTTTACCTTATAGGCACAGATGGGATATGCTTAATTTTGTGTTCATCTTTTCCTTGCATTTGCATACCTTCCCAGAGCTCACGTGAGGGCCTAACAACTGTTAGTTCTTGAAGAGTCCGCACCTTTTGTAACTCGGGAAGTACGTGCAGCATTCCACAATAACAAATTTCGAGGTGACGAAGGATGGGCATAGCTCCCTCTTTTATGTCCCAATGATGTAGGTTGGGCAGCCCTTCAAGCGTCAGTTCTTCGAGGTTAGGAAACCCTCCTGTTGAACACATCAACTCTGTTCCCATATATGAGCCACCATATAAACAAAGTATCCTGAGGCTCTGCAACCTCTCCAATATGGGCATTGGATCTTCCTGGAGTCCAGCTTTTAAGAGCTCCAATTTGGTGAGGTTTGTTGGGAACATCTCAACACTTGGAACACATATATTTCTTTCCCAATTTCCATTGAGAGATAGTTTCTGTATCTTCCCATGACAAGGTAAGTTTTTTGTGCCACCAAATGGTAGCAACGCTCTTGTTCCAATACTGAGGTGGACTAACTGTTCTGTCATTCCCAGCACACTCTTGAGGTTTTGCCACTCTTTTATAGCCCCTTCATTATCTAGTCTAATCCCAATGAAAATCACTAACGTACGCAAGTTGATACAAAATCCTAATTCAACAACTGATTCTATCTGTATCTGAACATTCATAATTGTTTGTAGATTTGTATGCTTATCCCATTTTAATGGTAACTGGACTTGCCAGCTACCATATACATGTCTTAGAGTTGGGATTGCGACATCACACAAATCTAGTGTTTCTTTGCCTCTACTATCTACTTGCGATCCATTCAAGTCAATGGTTTCTAGATTATAGAAGGAAAACTTCTTAAATATATCTTGTGGAATATTGCAGTCTCTTAACCCTAAGTACCTCAAGTGTATCAAGCCCTTCGGCCACTGTCTCGGAGTAAATGTGGTCATATCGACACTCTCCAAGGTTAACACACTAAGTAATCTAAAGCCACTATAATTTAGTAGTCCAAAGCCACTATTATTAGATGATCTTATCCCAAAACCAAAACAGAGTAAAGAACGAGTGTTTTCTGAATAAATGCCATCCTCCGTGGGAGTGCAAAATTGCAGTGCCGCACGGCGTGGCTTGCTGGCAGCTAGATTGTTAACATCTTCTTCTTTTGAGAATACAGTGAAAAAGTTCTCATCCCTAGCTTTGCGGATAGCTTGGTCTCGTAGAAGATCATGCATACTATAGTATTTGCAGTAGCTGTTCCAAGATTTTTTAGTAACTTGAATTAAGCACCTACAATAGTATTTTTCATACAAATTGACATCAAAGAAGAATGGAAATATTTGTTTATGAATAAGTTGGTATTTCTTAAGTCAAAACTAATATGAAAAATAACGAACGCTCGAATATATCTTTCATCCAAAGAAAGTTTATATAAATGATGAACGCTTGGCAATATAGCCGATGGTGCAGTTATAGAAATATAAAATATATTTTGGCACCTCGAAATGCTGAAATTATGATTTTTAAAAATTCTTACTCGGCTAATATATTAAGTTGCATATAAATTTCTTTTTAAAGTACGATGTTAGTATTGCTCGACGGTTAAGCAATTAATTAAGAATATGGCAATAATTTATTATTTAGATAGTAGTATGGAAATATTGTCGATAGGCTCCGTATTGTACGCCTTTGTTATAGGCAATTAATGTATTTACCTGAGGTGACACCTCATAGTAATGCTCTCTTAACCGCTAAATTTAGTTTTGTTGGTATACCTACCATACGTGTGCCAAGTGGTGCGGATATCTACAACAATATTTGAGTCAAGCAAAGTTGAGGTGAGAGAAATATTTTTTAATTGATACCTCATTAATTGTGTAGAGTCACATTGCAGTAAAGTTTTTTTTTTTTACGGCTCAACAACGAAAATTGCTTGGAACTTCATGCTTATTTTCTCTCGTTGACATAGCTTTCAAGTTAGAACTCAATAAATATCAATTTAAATTTTTAAATCAGTTTTATTATTCAAACTGTTTCTCTTAGCGTCAAAATTTCCCTCTTTTTAATTGTGTACGAAAGTTTTATTTTTATTAAAGTTTTGTAGGTAAGTATAATTGAATTTATATGTTTGACAATCTGATCCAATCAAAGCAAAAACAAGTTTTTTTTCTTATTGTGTTTCAGAGGATAGAGAATTACATCGACAAAAGCATAATTTGCAATAATAAGAAATTACAATCTTAGCGTTGGTTACAAATAAAATATTTTAATCGTCTTTTTTAAAATTATATTGACTGTAATAAATTACGTTATTATTTTTCTACAATATTTTATGTTGTTAGAAATTAGTAGATCACTCAATTTTGGAACTGAAATTTTCTCTGCTATCTAATTATTTAGATTCATTTCATGGGAAAAATAACATTTTGCCTTGATGATGAAATTTCTCTGTTATCTAATTATTTTGGTAATTATTTTGGTAAAGAATAACATTTTTCAATTCCCTCATTATGAAATTTATAGCCACTCAAGTCAATGAAGCGGTGAATGAAAATAAAGACTTTAATATGACTACGGAGAATAAATTTACTATTATGCTTAATTTAAATGAATCTTTTAATTTTAAAGTGGTCAGTTAATTATTAGAATAGAAATAAAGTGTCCATTAAAAACTCTATTCGAGATTCTATTGTTAAAATAAAATTTCTAGGAGTAATGACTTTTGATTTTTTATGATATGGTTAATTATTTTTTATTTCCTTACTTTTATGTTTTATGATTCAAAAGAATATCTACAAAAATATAACTTTTAATGTAATTCACAACTCATTAATCATAGTTGGTGATATTAGGCGTCTAGTTACCAATTTAAAATTTAAATATTTTTAAGCGATATTGAGCAAATTTGACAAAAGCTCCATATTTTACTTTATTAGCTTCCTTTTTGAAGCAAAGTGCAGTACAGTGAAAATCAAAATTTTCTCTTACCTCAGCGTTGCCCGAAATAAAAAATATATATGTTGTTAAAACAACATGTGCTTTTTAGTAAACTAACTTGTTGTAGTATACAAAAATCGGCCATGTAGAAAGTTACAAGTTTGAAATCCGGATAGAAGTATTATTTGTATGTTGACATTTTGAAGATAAGAATATATAGACATTTTGAAGATAAGAATATATAGACATATAGACATACTTACGCACATGTTTTTATTTATTTATTCTAAAAAAATATCGGACTATATTAATGCTTCACTCTTTCAACTTTTTTGGTCACTTATCGGAAGCTTAAGTGCCACCCATGTACTTGACTCCTGCATACACCTTACGCATGCTCCATATATCTACTTATGTCGATATCAAACTTATAACTATGTTCATGGCAAGAAAGCACCGTTATATCTAGTTCTATGAAACATTGACAAACAACAAAATATCTATTTTTAAATATTTTTGTAACAAATAATTTGTTGCCTAAAAGTTTGTAATTGAGTTTCCACCATTTCTCTTCAACAATTAACGATGATATACGTAAGTCGTCAAAAACCGCTGCTAAATATATATATATATATATGGGCTATTGTACTTCGCGAAGTAAAACCCCCGTTTACTTCGGATCATATTTTGTCATTTTCAAAATCCAAACAATCGATCCGAACCGTTCAACATGTTCTAAATATTGAAATGTGCTTGGAGACTAAATTTTACATTTTTTGGAATTTTTTTACTATTTATTAAGCCACTTTGAAAGTTTCTGATCTGGTGGTCCAGAAAATTTAACTGTTTTTTACTGTTCACCGTTGGATCAGAAACTTTCAAAGGGGCTTAATAAATAGTAAAAAAATTCCAAAAAATGTAAAATTTAGTCTCCAAGCACATTTCAATATTTAGAACATGTTGAACGGTTCGGATCGGTTGTTTGGATTTTCAAAATGAAAATATGAGCGTGAAGTAAACGGGGGTTTTACTTCGCGAAGTACAATAGCCCATCTCATATATATATATATATATATATATATATATATATATATTGTTATCTTTTTCTAAAGTTAAACTTAATTTCAATTCTTTTCAGCGAGAACCGGAACATTCTACATACTGAGCACACTTACTATCTCGCGAAATGGTACATGGATGCAACAAATTAAGATATACATCTAAAAGAAGCTTCTGGTTGCATAATTACTTGAACATGACTTTTCTTTTAGACTTCTATTTGGAGATTAGAGAATTTCTAACAAATTATTTCTATGAGGTACAATCCTTGACCTTTATGCATTAAACGATACTAACTTTCGTGCAAATATTCTTATGTAAAATAAAATTTATTTGGTATTATCATTGGAAATTGCATTTTTTTTTTTTTTAACTGGGGAGAATGCATGCGGGAATTAAGGAGGTAAAAAGGAGATCATGTCTGTACCATAAAAAGGAGATCATGTCTGTACCGGGTATTGATTAAATTTAGGGGGAGTCCTTAGGGAGGAATTTTGGTGTGTTATTAAATCTGGTGTGAATGTGATGAGACTGGGCTGGGCCAAAAACACAACAGGATTTCTTATATATGTGACAAGTACCATAAAAAATAAAATTGAAAAGGGATATACCTTTCAACGAGCTCTTGGAGGCATTTCTCAGCTCTGTCCTCTATTGTTCCTCCTCCATCTTTCGGTACGGATCCTTCAGCCATCCACATACTTGTAACGTGCTGTGCTGAAATCTTATAATCTTCAGGAAATGCAGCAAAATAAAGAAAACAATCTTTGAGATGTTGAGGCAAGTCTTCATAACTCCTGGCAAGGACCTGCGAGCACTGTATCCCATCTTTGTCGTGCCAATCTATGGTCTCGTCCACCGTGTTCCAGGCAGTGTAGTTGCGGTCCCTCCTTGTGAGGATACCACCCAGCACAATTAACGCCAAGGGTAGCCCACCACATTTTTTCGTTAATCTTTTGGCCACATCAACCAATGCCAAAGGGTAATTCTCAGGTTGTACAGGTTGTTGAAAAGCGTTTCTGAACAGGAGAGCTAGACCCTCGGCGTCAGTTAGGTAACGGAGCTTGTATGGTTTAGTGTTGCAATCTGCTGCATGGGCAACATCAAGCGACCTGGTGGTAATGATCACGCGGCTCGCATTGCACACATCGGGTAATGCCATTTTCAACTGCCCCCAAAGATTAATGTCCCACACATCATCTAAAATTATTAAATATCTCTTGTCTATCAAGGAGCTCTTTAGCTTCACCGCTAAATCCCTATCTGTTACGGGTGGATCTTTTTTTTTCATCTGAGGTTTAACTGAGTATAGAATTGCTCTCATAATATCATTTAAATTGTACGTTTCAGAAATGGACTGCCATGTGCGGAAAGCAAATTGTCCCTCCAATTTATCACTGTTTTTACAAAAAAAAAAAAAAACGTGTTACATCAAGGAAAAATAAGGAAGAGGACATTTGGAGTACATGATTTGTAACAAATATATTGTTAAGAGAAGACTCTTTCAAGTTTGAACCACGTCTTTGTCCCCAAGTCACCAATAAAGAAAAACGTGCAGGTTTGCTCTAGGTAAGAATTACATGCAAAGTAATTGATTACTACTAATTCATAACAATATCTTTCTTTTCCTTGCCTCATTAGATCGAAGAATTAAATATCATTACTTCCTGAGAAAGGACAACAATCTAAATTTGGACAGTTGAGTTCTTCACAACTAGTTGGTTTGGAATTTAGCAATTTTCTTGTTATAGATTAATTGTTCCACAAAAATTTGCCGCTTTATATATATAAAAAAAAACGGTTAAAAGAAAGGACATGCACCTTTTGTATACTTTTTGGGCCAAGGTGGTCTTCCCGAGGCCGCCAGTACCCACAATCGAGAGCACCGTGCGCTTTGAATTACTGCTATCAAGCAGCTGCTCGATAATCTTTCCCTGGTCATCCTCAAGGCCAACGACTTCTGGATCTTCAACATCATCAGAAGGTTCTGGATCATCAATATCATCAAGAGCACCAAGATCATCAATTCTCAAGTCGGTTCGGCGCTTGTAAAGCCATTCGAGTTCCTCTATGATTTCTTTGAGCTCGTCATGCAGGCCGAGCTTGTACTTTTTAAAATTTTTGCCTGCCTTGGTAAGTTTTCTGAAGACCCAGTTGGAACTTTCTGCACGGTTTTCTTCAATCTTATCCCGGAAGGTATCAATTACAGTAGCTATTCTGTTGGCAATATCTCTGACTTGGTTCAGCCACTCTGTTACCACATTATTTATGTTACACTTGGAATCAACATCTCTGAGCAGCGCTTGGATCAAGCGAAGCTCCTTCTGCACCTGTTTGATCTGCCCATGCACAGCCTGCACTTCCCGAACTTTCTCGAGCAAGAAAGCAGCAAGCTTTTCCAGCACAGAGCTCACAGAGGTCACAGCTTCTGCCATGTATTTCTGATTGTGGAAAGTGTAGTGTCTTTCTTTTTCTTTCAATATGGAGGGGGGGTGGGGGTGTGTGTTGAGAGTGAATTAAATTTTTTTGGCAGGAATGATTGATAGAGCAGCAACATGAGTGGTTATTTATAGGCTACAGAGAGCTTGGCTTCATGCAGTTTTAAATTTGAGAGACAATTGGCAGATTTTTCATTTTCTATGGGCGGTGCTAATGGGTCATAGCTTCTACAAATAAAATAAAATTAATTATAACTCATTAAAATTTTGTCATCCAAATCTTCAAACACTCGATTTAACATATTTTTTTTTTCATATGTACATATAATATGAGTTGTCACTTATTTCGAACAACCATGCATGAAAATAACTAACAATATATATCTCGTTTCAATATCCAACGACATATATTAAAATAAAAGTTAAAAACAAAATTTATGCATAATTTAATCTCAATTAAATGGAAAACAGCTTTTACTTAATCATAACATAAGCTAATGACTCATACAAATGGAGATCTGCTTAATTAGCGGAGATAACTATTTTGTTTTTAATTGGCAAAAAGCTTAAATTTAATTAGCAGCGTATATATTTAACTATTGGCTTCTTTGAAAGACAAGATCTAAATTTAATTGAATTAAAATAAGCTTAATTGAATTAAATTTAATTAATTGGCTTCAAGTTAATCCATGTTAACCTTAATTAATCTTATTACTAAATTTTAAAAATAAGATGCCTCTATGATAGATGAGACCTAGATGTGACAGGTCAATGGTTCTCGAGTACAACTTCATTGAATTAAAATAATTTTACCATGGGATATTATAGTTCTTAGTGCTACAAAAAATTTCATTGCAATATAAATTTCGACCGAATCAAGTAAACTAAACAAATAAACTAGACCTCGAGATCTGCCATTGATTTGACTATTGAATTAAATATACAAATAAGCAGCTGGCAATGCGCTGTCTGTGAATTGTGAACTAAAATGGATGCATCTGAGATCTACCTCGAGCATGGCTTCCTTATTCTCTGCCGCGCAGACTGCATGCTGCATGATGTATACCTCCTTTTAATTTGAAAATTGATGCAGCACGCTGATAAATTTTGTAAAATTTATGCAACAGAGAAGATGGTACCTATTTCAGTAAACATAAGTTTTGCCCAAGCATCTTAGGACTAAGAGTACCACATATCCGAGTCTTTACTGATGGGCATCCGAATAATTGAAATATACGGTCACGGATAATTATCTGTATTTGTATCCACTTATGAAACCGAAAGCGTAAATGTATCCATATCCGTATAAATTATATCTGTATACATATCTGAATATTGCAAATCTACAAAAATTCATATAAATATCCAGATAAGGACGTATAATTTCCGATCTGCTTGCACCCCTAGATACAGCCCCGGTTTTCCTAAGCATCTGGCACCGGTTTTTTTGGTAATAAAAGGATTTATTTTATTTTTTTTGTGCTGGATTGTAAACTCCACCAAAGTAAATCAAAATCGGTGTTGAATGTACATTCTGTAGTTGTGTAATATACAATTAATGTTTAAGAAAAACAATATGTTTTTATTTTCAATTTTTTTAATGAAATTTGATTAAACATTATGAAAGACAAGTCCGTCTCACTAAATTCCATTGTAAATAAAAGTGTTGTTTTGTGCCTGGTTAAGCTACGTGATGTCTGGACCAGAACTTCCAGTGGAGAATGGTGATATATATGGATACATATACGCTTACATATATAGGAAATGTACCATATAAAAACCATAAGGTTTTCTATACTATAAAAATACAACTTGCAACTGTCAACTTATGAAGAAAAAGAGGGAAAAAAGTAAACAACACACAACTCCCATGGAACTCCCTTCCCACCCATGTATTATTGATAGAAAAATTCTGTGTTACAATTTCTGTATTTTCGGCCTCCTCAAATAGAGAGATAATCACTGAAATAAAGGAAAGTAAATCACCCCAGAATTCATTCTATTATTACATATATCTTTCCTTCTATCTTTAGACACATAATAAGGTAACAAATAAACTAGCTATGAGAATCCAGATTTGTTTCTGCTGCGCCTCCAGCTTGCTGTTTCCATAATTGTCTCGCGTCAATACTCCCCCTCAAGTTGGTGCATAGATATCCGTCATGCCCAACTTGCCAAGCGAGTCATGGAAAATTGCACCCGAAACGCCCTTGGTTAGAATGTCAGCTAGTTGATCACCTGTTCTCACAAATGGAAGAGATATGACATTCTCCTCTAGATTTTGTGGTATAAAGTGTCTGCTCACTTCTATGTGCTTTGTACGGTCATGCTGTACAGGATTTTGTGATATAGCAATTGCCGCCTTGTTGTCACAAAAGAGTTTCATTCCGTCACTAGGACCAAACCCGAGCTCACTCATGACCTTTTTCAACCATATCAGCTCCTGCAGTCCTTTAGCGATACCCATAAACTCAGCTTCGGCACTAGAGAGAGCTACCACCTTTTGCTTTTTACTCCTCCATGTCACCAAATTACCACCAACAAATGTGAAATATCCGGAAGTGGATTTCCGATCAGTAATGTCTCCTGCCCAGTCTGAATCCGTATACCCTTCTACTCTTAAGTGTCCATTTCTCTTAAAGTAAATTCCTCTACCTGGAGCACCTTTCAGGTACCTGAGAATACGAAACACAGCTTCCATATGCTGCTCACTTGGAGCATGCATGAATTGGCTTACCAAACTTACAGCGTATGCGATATCTGGTCTGGTATGAGACAAATAGATGAGCTTACCTACCAATCGCTGGTATCTCTCTTTGTTGGCTGGTACTTGAGTCGGGAATTCACCTAACTTAAGATTTTGTACAACAGGGGTGTCTACTGGTTTGCAATCAAGCATCCCAGTTTCAGTTAACAAGTCTAACACATACTTTCTTTGAGACAGAGATATACCTTCTTTGGTTCTTACCACTTCAATTCCGAGAAAATATTTTAGTCCACCTAAATCCTTCATTTCAAATTCCTAGGAGAGTCTTTTCTCCAATCTATCAATTTCATCTTGATCATCACCTGTGATTATCATGTCATCTACATAAATAATTAGAACAGCTATCTTTTCATGCCTCTTCCTGTAAAACAAAGTATGGTCAGAATCGCTTTGAGTGTAACCATATTTACTCATAGCACTACAGAATCTCCCAAACCAAGCTCTAGGAGATTGTTTCAGTCCATATAGTGCCTTCTCTAACTTGCATACTAGCTGTTGAGACCCCGAATGACTGTACCCGGGTGGAATTTCCATGTAGATCTCCTCTTCAAGATCACCATGAAGGAAAACATTCTTTACATCGAACTGATGCAAAGGCCAATCAAGGTTAGCTGCAAGAGATAATAGAATTCTAATGGTATTCAACTTAGCAACTGGTGAAAAAGTTTCCTGAAAATCAATACCATAGGTTTGTGTAAATCCTTTGGCAACTAGCCGAGCCTTATACCGGTCAACCAAACCAGTTGGACCATATTTTACTGTGAATACCCACTTACAGCCTACCGTCTTTCTTCCTTTTGGTAAACTTACCAACCGCCATGTGTGATTTTTCTCTAATGCCTCCATTTCCGCTCTCATAGCTTCCAACCAGTTGGGATTGCTCATGGCTTCTTCAAGTCGTTCCGGGATTCGAATAGAGGCAAGAGTGGTATCAAACTCCTTCAATGGGCTGGACAAGTGTTCTGTTGTCACAAATTTACCAATTGCATAATCTCCTTCACCAGCTTCATCTGGTCTAAAACGCTTAGGAGGGTTTCCTCTGTTACGCCTGCCAGGTAATCTGTATCCTGTATTAGAATTATTAGAATTAAAATTCTCAGAATTTGAAACTTGTACCTCATTCTCAGGAGATTGGCCCAGATGTGGTAGAGGAGACTGTATCAATTGCCTTTGCTCATTTTCTGGATCCATGCTAAGTTCAATCCACCAATTAATGTCCCTTTCAGACTCAGCCCGAGATGGGCTCACTGCAGGTGGATTCGGGCCAGCAGTAGCTGGGTTCGGGTCAGGGCCAGCATCTGGATTCGGACCAGCAGTGGTTGGGTTCGGGTCCAAGTTCAGGTCAGCAACAACAACAGTTTGGTTCTGGTCTGAGTTCGGGTCAGAAGTTTGGCATTGACCCGGGTTTACAGAAGTTTGGTTCGGGTTTACAGAATTTTGGTTTGGGTTTACAGCAGCACCTCCTGTGCTAACATTCTCATATGGACCCAATTGATGCCAATTTTCATTCTCAACTAAATTCTCCCCCTGAGAATGAATTGTATCTTTTCGGAAAAAACTTTCCGTTTCAATAAAGGTGACATCCATGGTAACAAACAATTTTTTAGAAACAGGATTGAGACATTTATAACCTTTCTGGTTTTGGCCATACCCCACAAATACACACTTTTCGGCACAAGGTTCCAATTTTTGATCGTTGGTGTTTTTGTATGTGGACAAATGCAACACACCCGAATACCTTTGGTGGAAGGTTCAGAATGGATGGTATCGGTACGTATGAAGAGAGTACTTGAAGTTGATTTTGGAAATTTAACACATTTGATGGCATGCGATTAATTAGATACACGGCAGCGGTAACCGCATGATCCCAATAGACTTGTGGTACTTCATACTCTAATAACATAGACCTGGCTGTTTCTAAAACATGTCTATTTTTTCGTTCGGCCACTCCGTTCTGCTGTGGAGTTCCGACACAACTTGTTTCATGGATAATTCCGTTAGAGTGAAAAAATTCCCGAAGTGTTTTATTCACAAACTCACCACCATTGTCACTTCTTAGAAATTTAATGTTCCGATTAAACTGATTTCGTACCATGTTAAAAAAGGACTTAAAAACAGGTGCCACTTCATCTTTTGTTTTAAGGACATACAGCCACGTCATTCTAGTACAATTATCAATAAATAGTACAAACCACCTATTTCCAACAGATGAATTAACTGGGGATGGACCCCAAACATCAGAATGAACCAAGTCAAAAGGTTTAGTACTCTTATTCAAACTACTAGGAAAAACCACACGGTGACTCTTAGCTCTAATACAGGTTTTACAATCGAATTTTTCATTCTCACAGCCAAAAAATAAACTGGGGTAAAGTCTTTTTAGATACCCAAAAGATGGATGTCCTAATCTCTTATGCCACATCCAAATACGAGAGATCCGATTCGTTGATGAACTTGTAGACAAATGAGCCTTTCCAACCACCATGTCGTCCAAATGATACAGTCTCCCTCTTCTAGTACCACGGCCAATGATCTCCTTCGTGAGAAGATCCTGAAAGATACAAAACTGGGGATACATGAGAACAGCACAATTCAATTCTTCACAAATCTGACCAACAGACAATAATCTGGTTGATAAAGAAGGCACTAGTAGAGTATTTGATAAAGTAAGGGAAGGTGAACACTGAACATCTCCAGCACCCTCTACAGGATACAATTCACCATTAGCATTGACTATTGCCGTTCTTCTTGGTGTGGACATCTTCACAAGATCCTTTTCTGAGTAGGTCATGTGATCTGTTGCCCCTGAATCTATTATCCAATCAACCTTATTAGTATGAAAATTATTAGAGACAAAACAGTTTTTACCTTCCAAACGTTCCTTGTTCTCAACAGGCGGTAAAATGGAATATTTACCCGCTGAAACTGAGGCAGCAGTGGCTTGGTTCGGTCCAGTCATGCCCAACTCATTTGGGACCAGCTGCCCAGCAAGACTACCCGACCCAGCAGTAGCATCTTGCACAACAGGGGCTGCAGACAAATCTGCTGCAGCCATTTGCGCCTCACCCCTGTATTGTTGCCAATCTCCCTGCTTCTTTTTCCTTTTATCTTTCCAACCCGGTGGGTAGCCAATCAATTTGAAACATTTATCCTTGGTATGCCTTGGGTTATGACAGTAAGTACAACCTTCAACAAGACCCGGTTTTGGTTTGAAGTCAGGTTTGTTTATGGCAAGAGGTTGGTTTCTCACAAACATAACCATAGAATTTTCAGCACCATCCCCTTTGTTTAACATTACTGTTTGGCGGTTTTCTTCTCTACGTACTAAAGCAAAAGCTTGTTCTACTGTGGGAAACGGTTTTTGTTGGAGAACAGTTGCCCGGATAGAATCCAAGCGGTCATCAAGACCATCTAGAAAGGTCAAAACACGGTCCTCTTGAACAAGGTAATTATGTTTCTCAATATCAACCGGGGAGGTCATAGGGTTTGGCCTACGTACGTCTAACTCTTTCCATAACCCTTGTAATTGGGTGTAATAAACTTCAACAGAACCCCCTGCTTGTTTGACCCGATTAACTCTCCTTTTCAAGTCAAAAAACTGGGTCAAGTCATCTCCATCGAAAAAGGTTGTTCTTACTGAGTCCCAGACCTCTTTGGCCGTAGAGAAAGGAAGAAAATTACCTACTAAGGAGGGATCCATGGATTCGCTTATGTAGTCTTTAACCGAAGAGTCTTCCATCTGCCACTTGCGGTATTTGCTATCAGCTGCCGACGGTTTGATAGTCGACCCATCAATATAGCCGAGTTTATCCTTCATTGACAGTTTCATTTTCAGCATCTGCGACCACAGGTTGAAGTTCTTCCCGTCTAGTTTGATCGTCATGGCTGACATAATCCCATCTGGATGAGAACTGCTCGGTTTTTGTTGTAGTAGTTGTGATAAGGTGGCTGTCAGGCTCTCCAGAAGAAGCACAGATTCGGTTTTTGCTGCTTCTGCAGATTTCTCTACCTCCTTCGACATTCTACACAGAAAATAGGTATAGGGAGTAAACAGAATCTGGTTTGGTTACACAGGAAAAAGACAAATCTCAGAATCGAAACTTGTGCTCTGATACCATGTCAACTTATGAAGAAAAAGAGGGAAAAAAGTAAACAACACACAACTCCCATGAAACTCCCTTCCCACCCATGTATTATTGATAGAAAAATTCTGTGTTACAATTTCTGTATTTTCGGCCTCCTCAAATAGAGAGATAATCACTGAAATAAAGGAAAGTAAATCACCCCAGAATTCATTCTATTATTACATATATCTTTCCTTCTATCTTTAGACACATAATAAGGTAACAAATAAACTAGCTATGAGAATCCAGATTTGTTTCTGCTGCGCCTCCAGCTTGCTGTTTCCATAATTGTCTCGCGTCAATAGCAACTTGTATACTCCAAAACATTCAAAAAATGGAGAAAGCCAAGTCAAAGATCTAAAAGGTGGATTTACTGGCGAGGCATAAGAGAGAATAAAATAGAAAATACAAACGGGTCGGGGAGGAGAGGAAGGGGTAAAATGGGTATTATGTACGAACTTCGGTGTTTCAACATTAATACTGGAGAGTTACATGGGCAAATAAGAATAGTTTGAAAAAGTTGAGAAACATATATGTAGACTAATTAATTTAAAATATATTCAAAACGTTCAAAGCACTCTTACTCGATCATGCTAATATAAAATATAGTTAATGAGTTCATTGAAAAAGAAACTTCACCCGTTACTTAATTCGAGGAAGAGACAAATTGCATTTAAAGTCGATCAAATAATTCAGATGAAAACAATATTTGACCTGATATTATAGAATGAAATGTTCCCAATCAATACTCCGTCAGCAAACCATTTGCCAATTCTTACTGTGGATAATTAATTTAATCTTTCACTATTGAGATTAAGCTCATTGTAACTTTTTATAGGCAGTCTAATTACAGAATACGGACTATTGCAGATCATCGTGAACATGTATAGGTTCATATATATTTTTTCATTTATTGTCATATGTCATAAATCCTTGATCATTTGAACAAGGGATTGGCACCAATACAAATTAAATACAGCAGTACACAGCAACTTGTATATTACGTGTTAACCATAACTTGTTAATTTCTGAGATGTCAATATATTATTTGGAATTCAATCCCTCGCAGTAACCATTTCCAATTATTTTAATGTGTTAGTTAATTTAATATTTCTTGTCCAACTGTCCAAGTATGCTTAATTATATAATATGTAGTTATTCGAGATCATTGAAAAAGAAACTTCACCCGTTACTTCGAGGAAGAGACAAATTGCACAAATAATCAATCCAATAATTCATATGAGAACATTATAAATATTTTAGGCACCTTTCATCATATATCTTAGACAATTATGAGTACATTTTTTAACATGCACTCTTTCTCTGAGCTGTTTCTTTAATTGATATCAAAACCCTAATTTTCTCCGATCTTAATTAAATGTTCCCAAGCAATAATTAATACACCGCCATCAAGCCATTTGTCCAATCCGCCATCAGTTGTACTGTCTCTAATGTTATCATCATTTCATAAGTACCAAAATTTGCACAGAACTAAACGACATATATATCAAATGACATAAAATTGAAAGCGCAAAACTGGACCAGATGAATAGCCCCTTTTATTATAATTTGACTTTCGATTAAACGATCTTTCATAATTTCTCAAGGCATTCTTTAGTATGCGTAGGGCCTATTACAAATCATGGAGAACATGTATATAGGTTCATATTTTTTTTTCGTTGTAAACAACAAATTAAATCCAGCTGTAAACAACAACTAATTATACATTACGTGCTAACCACCATAGAGAAAGAGCTGTAAACAACAACTTATATATTACATGCTAACCATAACTCGTTCTTTGTTTCTTTTAATGCATTTTGAAAGTGATTTGTTATGCAATGCCGTCTCAAGATAGCTGATTTAATGATTTAATTAATTAACTACATCATAGAGAAACAATCTGTTACCTGCCCTTATTCCGCAGATAATATTTTTGTTTCATGGAATTTCAAGGAACAAAATTAACCAACAAAGCAAGAGAGTTTAGTAGGCAAGAAATAATTTGGTCGTCGGAAGTGGGAGAAATTTACAAGTAATATACAATATCCATTAATGATATCAGCATATGGTAGAAATTTACAAGTAATATACAAAATTAACCAACAAAGCAAGAGAGTTTAGGAGAAGTTTAGTAAGCAAGAGAGTTTCATAGGTGGGTAAGAAAAAGAAAATCAGCATATGGTAGATTTACTCATTGCAGGTCAATTGTCTTTTATTTTAATTTTTGTCAAAATTTTACTAATTTATGTACTTTAATTATTATTTTTTAAAACAAACTGTAAAGATAATTTAAATTAACACCCGAATTTTCAGAAGTGGCGGGTTAAAATTCCTCATGTCTTTTCGTGCTTCATCGCTCATCACATCCTGTATCTCTCTTTACAAAGTTCAAACGGTCGATCAGAGCCTCTTGAAAGTGAATTAATTTATTCTTAGGAATGGTTGATAGAGCAGCAGTATGAGTGGGTATATATAGACTATAGAAAGCTTTGCTGCAGTTTCAAATTTCAGAAACAATTGGTAGAATTTTCATTTTCTATTGGCGATGCTAATGTTATATCTTCTAAAAATAAAATAAAATTTGTTAATTAATTAAATTTTGTCATCCAGATCTTCATACACTCGGTTTTAACATATTTCATTTAAGATGTACGTACAAATAATATAAAGTTGTCATTTATCAAACAACCGTGCATGAAAATAACTAACAATAAACTAATATCTTGCACGTGTGTTGCAACGGAAACATATTGTAAGAGAACAAAAAGAATTATCGTACAAAATGTTATATATTCATAAAATAGACCAATGAAAAGAATAATTTTTTAACAATATCCATTAATGATATCAAAATAGATTGGTTCTAAATCCAAATTATAAATATTTAAAAAAAAAACTTCGCAGAAACTGCGAAGTAAAATTATAAATAAAAAGCCAAAGAATGTTATTGCGATAAAAAAATAAAAAATTAATTCATCAATTGAACTCCATATCAATACAACTTGACCTTCATATATTTATAGAAAGTTTCATCAATTGAGCCGTATACTAATTAAACGATAAATATTAGTAAATTTATAACCAAATTAGTAAATTTTAGCGCATGACACATTAAGATAAAATAAAATCAAGAATTGATTACCGTAGATTTGTATCCTTAAATGACATTTTCAAAATGGAAATAAGTACCAATCAGAAAATCAAAATGATTAAATCACGACATCTATGTGTGGCAAATACATATCTAAATGAATTTAGACTTGTACACGTAAAAAAACATAAAAATGATGCGTAGAATCAAAATAAGGCAGACTATTTGACTGAGAGTTGATATTCAATCCGAAATTTCATCTTTTAATCAAAATCGTTGGTGGATCAGGACATTATGATAGATGTGTGGATTAATATTTTTAAAATTTTCAAATATGGCCAGCATTTTTTAGTACAATTTGCCATATTCGTCTATGATAGATGAGATCTAGATGTGACATGTCAATGGTTCTTGAGTACGATTTTGTTGCATTAAAATACTTTTTTCATGGAATATTAGTTCTTAGTGTTACAAAAAAATTCATGGCTATATATTAGCAATATGCAATTAATTTTGTCCTTGGAATAGTTACGACTATTGCAACTATAATTTGATCAACTGATGTGATAATAAATTATTATAAGCAAATATATAACTGTTTTTGTGAATTTAACACAACTAAATAATAATATTAATAATAATAATAATAATAATAACAGCTAATAATAATAACAATAATAATAACAATGTTTTGCAATGGAAATTTTTAATCACAACTCGATTATTTCTATTTGTAAAGATTGGAAATCAAGCTTTATATTTAACTGTTTAATATTTATAAGGAGTCTTCTATGCGGATTTCGTACCTATAATATTTTGTCTTTTCCACAAGATGAAAGGTTGATTCTCAACTAAATTAAATTGTTGAAACAAGGACATTATTTCCCGGTAAAACAACAACGTTTGTTAACCATATCACATTCTTGTTTAGTACACATGACAGCTGGGTACAGGTATGCAATCTGATTAAACTCCACCGAATCAACTGAATTAAACAAATGAACTGGACCTAGAGATCTGCCATTGAGTTGACTAGTGAATTAAATATACAAATAAGCAGCAGGATGGATCTCAGATCTACCTCCAGCATGGCTTCCTATGTCGTTGAATTATTCACACCACGTGAATGCTTGGTTTCTTAATTTGAAGATATCTACCTCGAGCATGGCTTCCTTATTCTGTGCCGCGCAGACTGCATGCTGATAATTTTTTTAAAATTTATGCAACAGAGAAGGTGCTACCTATTTCATTAAACATAAGGAGTGTTCACGGAATATACTACCGAAATAGTACCAGTCCATGCACCTGTACTAATAAGTTTTGCCCAAGCATCTAAGACTAAGAGTACCACATATCCAAACATATTTACAAGCTAGTGATCATAATACTACTATAAGTCACCTATGGTGCAAGGAATCTGTTCAATGAGGAGTTCAAAGAGGAGTCTGTCTTTTAATGGGATGCATACATCTATATACCATAAGTCAGCTATGATGCAACAAATCTGTTCTAGAGTCGGTTGTCATTACCTGGCCGAAAGGGTGCTTTAATCCCGACCACATTAGACGCACTGAATGCAGCACTAGGTGAATTTCTTAATCCATCAAGACCGCATTATGGGTAATGCGGTCCCCGAATTGGAGTTTGTTGATTTTCTAGTCTTTAAGCGAGCTCCTTCTAACCCCTGATGCGGACCGTATTATGATTAGGTTTCCATTGTGGTCCGTAACACAGAGTTTGGCATCTCCGTCAGGCTCGATTTGTCCCGATTCTTGCTCCATATTGTGAAATTCTTCAATATCTGTAGTAAGATTAAAAATTTGTAGCAGTGACCTTTTTCAAAATTGAGATTTCCAACTAATATTCAAGCCAAAATCTTAGAATATTTTCTATATGATTTTGTGCGATCATCCTGGAGGTTTGCAAGAAGTTACGGGATGTGGGAAGTTGTAAAACTCTGTTTTATAATTTGTATATTCCATCATTATGGTGAAAAAAAATAATATTTTTGTCATGTTAAACTTGCTAAGTCATTACAAAATATACATTTCGTTAACAAAACTTAATCGCCAACATAAACATATTTTTAATGAATAGATGCCAACAAAAAATATTTATCTCTAAATATATATGATTCTAAAACAGACGGATAAAAAAATACGAATAAGGATAATTATCCATATCTGTATCCGAGTCTGCACTGACAGACATCCGAATAATTGAAAACATACGGTTATGGATAATTATATGTATCTGTATCTGCTTATGAAACCGAAAGCGTATATGTATCCATATCCGCATAAATCATATCTGTTTACGTATGCAAAAATTCATATAAATATCCGGATAAGGACGTATAATTTCCTGTCTGTTTGCACCCCTAGATACAGCACCGGTTTTCCTAAGCGTCTGGCACCGGTTTTTTTTTCGTATTAAAAGGATTTTTTTTTTTTTTTTTTTTGCGTTGGATTGTAAACTCCACTGAAGTAAATCAAAATCGGTGTTGAATATACATTTGGTAGTTGTGTAATATACAATTAATGTATAAGAAAAACAATATTTTTTTATTTTTAATTTTTTAAAATGAAATTTGATTAAACACTATCAAAGACAAGTCCGTCTCACTAAATTCCATCGTAAATAAAAGTGTTGTTTTGCGCCTGGTAAAGCTACGTGATGTCTGGACCAAAACTTCCAGTGGAGAATTGTGATATATATGAACCTCCGAGATGCAAGGTTCCATTGTGCTCCGTAAAGGATTGCAGATGCACTGCCAAACAAACTGATATTAATGAAACATCCCACGCACCAAGTCAACTCATGAAAAAACCACAAGCTTACATATATAGGAAATGTACCATAAAAACCATAAGGTTTTCTATACTATAAAAATACAACTTGCAACTTGTATACTCAAAACATTCAAAAAATGGAGAAAGCCAAGTCAAAGATCTAAAAGGTGCATTTACTGGCGAGGCATAAGAGAGAATATATAAAATAGAAACTTCAAACTGGTCGGGGAGGAGAGGAAGGGGTAAAATGGGTATTATGTACGAACTTCGGTGTATAGTTTGAAAAAGTTGAGAAACATATTTCTAGACTAATTAATTTAAAATATAATTTAAAATATATTCAAAGCATTCAAAGCACTCTTACTCGATCATGCTAATATAAAATATAGTTAATGAGATCATTGAAAAAGAAACTTCACCCGTTACTTCGAAAAAGACACAAATTGCATTTAAAGTCGATCAAATAATTCGGATCAAAACAATAGTTGACCTGATATCATAGAACGAAATGTTCCCAATCAATACTCCGTCAGCAAACCATTTGCTAATTATTATTGTGGATAATTAATTTAATCTTTCACTATTGAGATTAAGCTCATTGTAACTTTTTCTCTAAGAAATAAACATAATATATTTTGAAGTAGTTAATAGGAGGATCAGTTGTACTACCTCAATGTTCTCAACCTTTGATACGTACTAAAATTTGCACTAAATTTAGCAACAAATTAAATCATGACCTTAATTTCATAGTTTTTATAGGCAGTCTAATTACAGAATTCGGACTATTGCAGATCATGGTGAACATGTATAGGTTCATATATATTTTTTCATTTATTGTCATATGTCATAAATCCTTAAATCATTTGAACAAGGGATTGGCACCAATACAAATTAAATAAACAACAAATTCAATACAGCTGTAAACAACAACTAATTATACATTACGTGCTAACCACCATAGAGCCGAAATTTTTAATTATACCATTATTAAAAAAAAATAAACCAAAACACTCTTAAATCTGGGTTTTTCCAGTTCTACCCAGGCTGCAGAACCATTATGCGGCCCTAGATACTGGAGCCCGCAAAGGCATTCTGCGCCCCAATTTGTTTTTTTTGTTTTACAAAAAAAATGTTAACAAAAAAAAAAAGTTGGTTTCCATGCCAAGAAGAAAGTTTAAAAATGAAAGGCCAAAAATGAACAAGGGATTGGCACCAATACAAATTAAATCCAGCTGTACACAGCAACTTACATATTACGTGCTGACATAACTTGTTAAGTTCTGAGATGTCAATATATTATTTGGAATTCAATCCCTCGCAGTAACCATTTCCCAATTATTTTAATGTGTTAGTTAATTTAATATTTCTTGTCCAACTGTCCAAGTATGCTTAATTATATAATATGAAGTTATTCGAGATCATGGAAAAAGAAACTTCACCCTTTACTTTGAAGAAGAGACAAATTGCACAAATTGTCAATCCAATAATTCAGATGAGAACATTATAAATATATTAGGCACCTTTCACCATATATCTTAGAGAATTATGAGTACATTTTTTAACGTGCGCTCTTTCTCTGAGCTGTTTCTTTAATTGATATCGAAACCTTAATTTTCTCCGACCTTAATTAAATGTTCCCAATCAATAATTAATACTCCGCCATCAAGCCATTTGCCAATTCTTTTTGCTCATTGTAACTTAATTTTTCTCAAAAAAAATATACCTAATATTGATCTTTTTACTCCGCCATCAGTTGTACTGTCTCTAATGTTTGGAAGTCAATCCATTTAACTGTTCAATATCTATAAAGAGTCTCCTATGCGGCTTTTGTACCTGTAATATTTTGTTTCTTCCACTAGATGAAAGGTTGATTCTCAACTAGATTAAATTGTTGAAACAAGGAGATTATTTCCCGGTAAAACAACTATGAACTAGATCTAGAGATCTGCCATTGAGTTGACTAGTGAATTAAATATACAAATAAGCAGCTGGATGCATCTCAGATCTACCTCCAGCATGGCTTCCTATGTCGTTGAATTATTCACACCACGTGAATGCTTGGTTTCTTTGAAGATATCTACCTTATTCTCTGCCGCGCAGACTGCATGCTGCATGATGCAGCACGCTGATAAATTTTTTAAAATTTATGCAACAGAGAAGATGCTACCTATTTCATTAAACATAAGGAGTGTTCACAGAATATAGTACCGAAATAGTACCAGTCCATGCACCTGTACTAATAAGTTTTGCCCAAGCATCTAAGACTAAGAGTACCACATATCCAAACATATTTACAAGCTAGTGATCATCCTGGAGGTCTGTTGATTTTGATTTTCTAGTCTTTACAATCTTAATGCGGTCCCCATATTGGAGTTTGTTGATTTTCTAGTCTTTAGGCGTGCTCCTTCTAACCCCTGATGCAGACCGTATTAAGATTAGGTTTCCATTGTGGTCCGTAACACAGAGTTTGCATCTCCGTCAAGCTCGATTTGTCCCGATTCTTGCTCCATATTGTCAAATTCTTCAATGTCTGTAGTAAGATTAAAAAATTGTAGCAGTGACCTTTTTCAAAATTGAGATTTTCAACTAATATTCAAGCCAAAATCTTAGAATATTTTCTATATGATTTATTTGTGCGATCATCCTGGAGGTTTGCAAGAAGTTACGGGATGTGGGAAGTAGTAAAACTCTTTTTTATAATTTGTATATTCCATCATTATGGTGAAGAAAAATAATATTTTTGTCATGTTAATCTTGCTAAGTCATTACGAAATATACATTTCGTTAACAAAACTTAATCGCCAACATAAACATATTTTTAATGAATAGATGCCAATAAAAAAAAATTATCTCTAAATATATATGATTCTAAAACAGATGGATAAAAAAATACAAATACGGATAATTATCCATATCTGTATCCGAGTTTGCACTGATGGACATACGAATAATTGAAAACATACGGTTACGGATAATTATCTGTATCTGTATCCGCTTATGAAACCGAAAGCGTATATGTTTCCATATCTGCATAAATCATATCTATATACGTATCCGAATATCACGAATATGCAAAAATTCATATAAATATCCGGATACGGACGTATAATTTCCTATTTGTTTGCACCCCTAGATATAGCACCGGTTTTCCTAAGCGTCTGGCACCGGTTTTTTTTTGGTAATAAAAGGATTTATTTTATTTTTTTTGTGCTGGATTGTAAACTCCACCGATGTAAATCAAAATCGGTGTTGAATGTACATCCTGTAGTTGTGCAATATACAATTAATGTTTAAGAAAAACAATATTTTTTTATTTTAAATTTTTTTTAATGAAATTTGATTAAACATCATGAAAGACAAGTCCGTCTCACTAAATTCCATCGTAAATAAAAGTGTTGTTTTGCGCCTGGTTAAGCTACGTGATGTCTGGACCAAAACTTCCAGTGGCAAGGTTCCATTGTGCTCCGTAGTGGAACATCCCACGTACCAAGTCAACTAATGAAAAAATCACAAGCTTACATATATAGGAAATGTACCATATAAAAACCATAAGCTTTTCCGTACTATAAAAATACAACTTGCAACTTGTATACTCAAAACATTCAAAAAATGGAGAAAGCCAAGTCAAAGATCTAAAAGGTGGATTTACTGGCGAGGCATAAGAGAGAATAAAATGGAAAATACAAACGGGTCGGGGAGGAGAGGAAGGGGTAAAATGGGTATTATGTACAAACTTCGGTGTTTCAACATTAATACTGGAGAGTTACATGGGCAAATAAGAATAGTTTGAAAAAGTTGAGAAACATATTTCTAGACTAATTAATTTAAAATATAATTAAAAATATATTCAAAGCATTCAAAGCACTCTTACTCGATCATGATAATATAAAATATAGTTTATGAGTTCATTGAAAAGGAAACTTCACCCGTTACTTCGAGGAAGAGACAAATTGCATTTAAAGTCGATCAAATAATTCAGATCAAAACAATATTTGACCTGATATCATAGAATGAAATGTTCCCAATCAATACTCCGTCAGCAAACCATTTGCCAATTCTTATTGTGGATAATTAATTTAATCTTTCACTATTGAGATTAAGCTCATTGTAACTTTTTCTCAACAAATTAAATGACCTTAATTTCATAATTTTTATAGGCAGTCTAATTATAGAATACGGACTATTGCAAATCATCGTGAACGTGTATAGGTTCATATATATTTTTTTCCTTTATTGTCAAATTTCATAAATCCTTGATCATTTGAACAAGGCATTGGCCCCAATACAAATTAAATCCAGCTGTACACAGCAACTTATATATTACGTACTGACCATAACTTGTTAATTTCTGAGATGTCAATATATTATTTGGAATTCAATCCTTCGCGGTAACCATTTCCCAATTATTTTAATGTGTTAGTTAATTTAATATTTCTTGTCCAACTGTTCAAGTATGCTTAATTATATAATATGTAGTTATTCGAGATTATTGAGAATGAAACTTCACCCTTTACTTTGAGGAAGAGACAAATTGCACAAATAATCAATCCAATAATTCAGATGAGAACATTATAAATATATTAGGCACCTTTCATTATATCTTAGACAATTATGAGCACATTTTTTTAGAAAAAAAATGAGTCAGATTTCTAATTTATTAATCGGGTTACATTGTTTATTTATTAATCGGTGTTGATCATCTTTCGTCTCTATGCTTTCTTAACGTGCACACTTTCTCTGAGCTGTTTCTTTAATTGATATCAAAATCCTAATTTTCTCTGATCTTAATTAAATGTTAATCCCAAGCAATAATTAATACTCGGCCATCAAGCCATTTGCCAATCCGCCATCAGTTGTACTGTCTCTAATATTATCATCATTCCATAAGTACCAAAATTTGCACAGAATTAAACGACATATCAAATGACATAAAATTGAAAGCGCAAAAACTGGACCAGATGAATAGCCCCTTTTATTATAATTTGACTTTCGATTAAACGACATTTCATAATTTTTCAAGGCATTCTTTAATTAGTATACGTAGGGCCTATTACAAATCATAAAGAACATGTATATAGGTTCATATTTTTTTTTTTTTGTAAACAACAAAATAAATCCAGCTGTAAACAACAACTAATTATACATTAGGTGCTAACCACCTTACAGAAACAGCTGTAAACAACAACTTATATATTATGTGCTAACCATAACTCGTTCTTTGTTTCTTTTAATGCTCTTTATCAGTTTATTTTGAAAGTGATTTGTAATGTGATGCCGTCCTCAAGATTACTGATTTAATGATTTAATTAATTACCTACATCATAGATAAATAGTCTGTTGCCCGCCTTTATTTCTCAGATAATATTTTTGTTTCATCGAATTTCAAGGAACAAAACTAACCAACAAAGCAAGAGATAATTTGGGAGAAAGTTTCATAGGTGGGTAAGAAAAAAATCAGCACATGGTAGATTTACTCATTGCAGGTCAATTGTCTTTTATTTAAATTTTTATCAAAATTTTACTAAATTATGTACTTTATTATTTTTTAAAACAAACTATAAAGGTAATTTACCCCTGGCTGTTTTCACTATGGTGGTTAGCACGTAATGTATAATTAGCATTGGAATAACAATTTCTGTCGGCTTACCCGCGGCAATAGTTATTTTTTATCCTCGCAAATACTCACATATTCTTGTAAGAACATGATTCAATCACATGTGGCAAAATTTCAGCGCGACATCAAACGGCTGCTATTAAAAGGCTAGGAGGGTGGTGGGGCCCATGAAATCCATAGATTTTTCTGCTTCATCATGAAAAATCATGAAACTTGGAACGATTCGTATTTAATTGTATTTGATGAATATCTGATGATATAAGTATATGACCATTAATACACAATGAATCTATAAGAAAAATTACATTTCAGTAATTTTTTAAATTTGATGAAATATCGGTCTCCATCTCAATAAATTCCACCATTAAAAAAAGTGTTGTTTAATTTGCGCCTAGTTAAGCAACGTAATGGAAAGCACATGCATGCACATGCAAACAAACTGATAACAATGAAACTATCCACGCACCAAGTCAACTAAATTCCTACTTGTAGTTCGAGAAATTAACACGATAAGCTTTTCTATACTATTACAAACGGGGGTTAAAGAGATAGAATATTATAGAAAATACAAATGGGGGAGGAGAGGAATGGGTAAAATTAACGGGTATTACAAACTTAGATGTTTCAACCTTAATACTGGAGAATTACATGGGCATAAAAAAAGTTTTTAAAAGTTGACAAACATATTTTTTATAACAAAAATGAGAAGAAAAAAAAATAATTAGAGGAGGTTTTAAGGATACATGAGAAATTAAGTCTTCTTGTGCAAACTCACACTATTTATTAATTTCTGAAACATCTATATATTTATTTGGAATTGAATCTCAGATAATACGAAGGCCACATGTTCCCAATTATTTTCTATGCGGACTGATTGCTTTAATTGCTCTTGCCCAACAGAGCAAGCACTCTAACTCAAGCAAATATAATGTAGCCATGTGATCTTTGACATATATAGAAATTTGAACCATTATTTGAGTAGATTTAGTGTATTTTTAAGTTCATTAAGCATCTCTGTGAACTCAACTCTATAATCTATTGAATTAACTTCAGATGACGAATTTAAACCGTTAAAATTCATCTATCGTAACGAGTAATGTGTCTACATGCAAAAAAATTCAGCTTTCAAATTTATTTAGTATAAAGTCAAGCGGTCAAAATTAGAAGATGTATAAATTAATTTTAATGCATTTATTTTTTGGATGTTTTTTGACCATTGACTCTATACAAAATTAGTTCGAAAATTTAAATTTTTCGCATGTAGACATCACTTGTAAGGTAGGTGGATTTAAACTGTCTGAATTTGTGGTTCGAGAAATTAACACCCTAGTTCTACTACCATTACTTCGAGGAATAGCCAAATTTTATAAAAAGTCAATCAAATAATTAATTCAGAAGAAAAATTATATATAAATATCTTAGGCATCTTTGACCCTCATCTGGTGCTGAACAGCTTCCATTTATATGCTTTCTTAACATGAACTATTTGTCTGAGCTGTTTTTTAAATTGATATCAAATCCCTAATTTTCTCTTATAATATGGAGTCCAATTCTTAATAAAATGTTAACAATCAATACTCCGTCATTGAAGCATTTACAAATTCTTTTTGTTGCTAATTAATTTGATCTTTTGTTAATGAGCTTAGACATTAAGCTCATTGCAACTTTTTCTCAAGAATTTATAAAGTAGTTAATAGCTGGATCAGTTGTACTGTCTCAATGTTATCAACCTTTAATTCATACGTAGTAAAATTTACAATGAATTTAATTAACGACATATCAAATTAAATGACCTTAAATCGAAAGCACAAAAATGGACCAGATGGAAATCCCCTTTCATAATTCTTGAAGGCATTCTTTAGTATACGGCCCATTGCAAATCATGGAGAACATGTATAGGTTTATATCCTTAATTATATGAACGTGGCATGCAGTCTTCTTGTGCAAACTCACACTATTTATTAATTTCTGAAACATCTATATATTTATTTGGAATTGAATCTCAGATGATATACGAAGGCCACATGTACCCAACATTATTTTATATTAGGATTGATTACTTCAATCGCTCTTGCCCAACAGAGCAACCACTCTAACTCAAGCAACTATAATGTAGCCATGTGATATTTGAATATATAGAAATTTGAACCATTATTTGAGTAGATTTAGTGTATTTTTCAGTTCATTAAGCATCTTTGTGAACTCAACTCTAAAATTTATTGAATTGACTTCAGATGACGAATTCAAACCTCTAAAATTCATCTTTCAAATTTGAATTGACTTCAGATGTGTTTACATGCAAAAATTTTCATCTTTCAAATTTATTTAGTATAAAGTCAAGTGGTCAAAATTATAAGATTTATAAATTAATTTTAATGCATTTATTTTTTGAATGTTTTTTGACCATTGACTCTATACGAAATTAGTTCGAAAATTTAAAACTTTCGCATGTAGACACATCACTTGTAAGGTAGGTGGATTTCAACGGTCTGAATTTGTCGTTTGAGGCCAATCCAAATTTTACTTCGAGGAATAGCCAAATTTTATAAAAAGTCAATCAAATAATTAATTGAGAAGAAAAACAAATTATAAATATCTTAGGCATCTTTGACCCTCATCTGGTGCTGAACAGCTTTCATTTATATGCTTTCTTAACATGCACTATTTATCTGAGCTGTTTTTTAAATTGATATCAAATCCCTAATTTTCTCTGATAATATGGAGTCCAATTCTTAATAAAATGTTAACAATCAATACTCCATCATCCAAGCATTTACAAATTCTTTTTGTTGCTAATTAATTTAATCTTTTGTTAATGAGCTTAGACATTAAGCTCATTGCAACTTTTTCTCAAGAAAGTAGTTAATAGCTGGATCAGTTGTACTGTCTCAATGTTATGAACCTTTAATTCATACGTAGTAAAATTTTGCAATCACTAGTGGAAAAAGTACAATTAGTGTCGCCCCATCAGTGTCGGATTTAAGTCCTACCCGATACGGATATAGATCAGCAACGGGCACATTACGAAGCCGACCTTGATTTCACTTATCAGGAACGGTTGTATTTAAAAATGCGTTCTTGATAGTGCTGGCCAAATCAGGAACGGTCCTTTATAAAGAGGCGTTCCTGATTGTGTCTTAATAGGATCGGTTTTATAAACAGGCGTTCCTGATAGGTAGTATTTTGTATTGGTTGTTTTAGGTGCGTTCCTGATTAGTAGTATTTTGTATCGGTTGTTTTAGGTGCGTTCCTGATAGGTATTAGGAACTGTTATTTTAATAGCCGATGCTAATGAGCCAAGCTAGGGTTCATTCTGCGCCAAGCTAGGGTTCATATCTCATTTTGAAATCTCTCTCGGACTCAGACCCTCTCCCTCGCGCTCAAGTCACGTCCCGGGGTCTCTCTCTCTCTCGCGGGCTCTCTCTCTCTGCACCAAGCTTTTCACTCGGGCTCTCTCTCTCTCTCGCGGGCGGCTCCGCCGCACCTCGCTCTGCCGCACCTGGAGGTCACTCTAGTCGCCGCTTCTCTCCGCCGCACCTCGCTCCGAATTGATCCGCGCAGCGGCCATCTCGCCGGACAAATTGAACCGCGCAGCAGCCAATGCTAAATGCTAAATGCCACTCTAGTCGCCGCACTCACAGTGGGAACACTCACGACTGTCTCGAGACTCGGTTTGCCCCGTCTCTCTAGAATTCTACAAATCGCAGGTAACTCTGGTATCCTACCTTTGAGTTCTTTCAAGTTGGAATTTAGTAGTTAATAGCAAGGTTATAGTGTTTGTTTTACCTCTCCCGTGAGTTCCCCTTTTTACTTCACTTTCTTGCTTAAGTCTCGTTGTTACCAGTTGCTGCTGCGTCTGTTATCTAAGTACTGAGTAAGCAGCAAACCAGAATAAAGAATTAAGGCAATTGTAATGTTAAGCTTGAAACTTTGACAATAGTTTCGATTTAATTGATTTCTGACCAATATACTACTTTTCGTTTTAAAGTTTATCATCTATAGCTGCTGGGTTCAAATTGGCAGAAACTTGTCTCTCTTTTTTATTATTTATTTTCAACAATTGGACGGAGACTTCATACTCTGTTTAATTGTTCCTTTCAAATAAAAAATAGTGTCTAATTGCTCAGAGAACGTAGGGGGTGATTTGGTTTGCTTTTGGACAAGTGTTCTTAATTTTGGCTATGAATTTGTTATAATGGTATGAGGTTTATCTAGGTTAAGTCATGTAGTTAAGGTTGGTTTAGTTTACGTAGCTTGGTTAATGAACTTGTAATGTACTGTAATTTTTGTGGTCTCAGTAATTCAGTGAGACCGGTGGCTTTGTCCACACTATTTCACAAAATTGTTTGCTCAGAGCAAGGATTACCATGCAAACTGGGTCTAGTGTACTGCTGATGGAAGACCTAGTTAATGATTCCTATACCAATTCAGGAACTCTGTCATGATTTATATATGTATTATGTTTATTTTTTGTGTTCTTTTGTATAAACCTGAATGTATATACTCGTTGTAGGTTTCACAACAATGCATTCCGAGCATGCAGGGCCCTTCACATAGCAAATAAGTTGAACTCATCTTCGACCTATGATTTGCTTGAGCTTTTCTTTAAGTATCAGGTTGGATAAACTTCTTTTATAGATTGAAATCAAAAGGAACTCTGTACTTCATGGTGTACAAAGACCACCAACAGCACAAAGTTGGTACAGAACATTTAAAAAAAAAAAACAAGAAGAAATAAACTTTTTTTCGGTGTTCTCATGATAAAAACTTGGATGCTCAAGAAAACATAGAATTGCCCAAAATACAGAAACAAAAGTAGCATTACGGCCTTCTCAAGCTTTCTGTTTTCACTTTTTCACTTTTTCAGTTTTTCGGTGTTCTGAATCTTATTATTATTTAACATTTCAACTACAGGGATACAGCTGGACAAGAGCGATTTAGGAGTCTTATTCCCAGCTAGTGCTTGATGTGCGTTTTTCCACTAGTGCTTCATATTAGTTATAGGTTGTAAGAAAGAGAAGCATTTTTAATTTAAGTCAAGTAAATAGATTTTTTATGACAATTAACTTGGATAATTTTGTGTCTTTTGTGTCTTTTGTGTCTTTTGTGGATATATGGAATTAAATTTGGATTTTTTTTATGGCAATTAACTTGTTTGATGTCTTTTGTTTGTGATTGTGGCATATTAATTATTGATCTAAATGTGATATTTGAATTAGCTCATGCGAATACCCACATTTTGCAAAAAAAATAAAAATAAATAAATATATATATATATATGAACAGTAACGGTTGTTTATTAAAAGGCCATTCCTGATTGTTAAAATCAGTATCGGTTGTTCTTAAAGGCCGTTCCTGATTATCAACATCAGTATCGGCTAATAACAAACAACCGTTCCTGATTGTCCATATCAGTATCGGCTATATCAAACAACTGTTCCTGATTATGAGATTTAGTGTCGGTTATTTAACCGTTCCTGATTGGTTCTACTATCTGTAATAGCTGGGTCAGTGTCGCCTCTAGGTCCGCTCCTGATGCGTGTTTTTAACCATTCCTGATGTGTGTTTTTCCACTAGTGAATGAATTTAACGACATATCAAATTAAATGACCTTTCATAATTCTTGAAGGCAGTCTTTAGTATACGGCCAATTGCAGATCATGGAGAACGTGGCATGCAGTCTTGAACAAGGAGCTTGCACAATACATATTATATTAAATCTAGCTCTTCAGAGGCACCACTTATATAATTTGTGCTTGCTATTTGTTTTCTTTAAGGAAGCTGATATGAGTACCCGCACTGTACCCGCACCTAAACTGCCATAACTGCTTGTAGGGACCGCAACCGTTTCCAAAACTGTAATTTGGTTTTACTAATATTAATAGTAACATTGTGAAGTATATATCTCAAACACGACAAGTATTTATATCTATACATTTAACTACATATATGATATATGAATTTTTCTAAAATAACCGTACCCGCACTTTTTCTTGAACAATTCTCGATTCGTACTCGCATTTGGGGACCACTCAAACGGCATGTGGGGACCACTAAAATTGTCAACAAAAAATGTTGACTTAGCTTATGTGCGGGTAATATTTATATCTCTATTCTTGTGGTATTTATACTTACGAAACAAAGTATTTATAATTATAACGGTGTGGTATTTATACTTACGAACTAAAGTATTTATATCTATATTACGTTGAATGAATAAGAATCTTAAAAAAATATTTGAGTTGAAATGTTGGAGACATTTAACCAAAAGGCATCATGTCATGGATCACATGGGCACTCTCTTTTTTATATGTTGGATCTAATACAACTAGTTTGTATGAAATTTTGGTCCAAACTAGATCATAACCAAGAGTTTTGGCAACACGAATAGTATTCTCTTAGTATTCTCTATGGTCTTAGTATTCTCTATGGTTACTAAGTGGTAATGACATAACTTTTATGATTTTTTTCTTTTTTCTTTTAAAATATTAGAAATAAAAAACTGCAACAAATAATCCGAATTAATATTTTTCAGTCAATATTTTTTGCAGCAGTAAGAAAAATTAAAATATTTCTTTGTGTGTTATGGAAAATAAAAATAAAAATGTGTTGGATATGTGTTATTGATCCCGGTTCAAAAGTCATTTCTGTGTAAATAAGAAATTACCGTGGTTCTACTAGTACATTCAAATTCTAAGGTACTCTGTTTATTTACCTAGAAACTATTTTATATTTTTAATATTTTAATATTTTCCTAAAATCACTTTTAGCGAAATAGATGGAGTACCTTAGAATTTCATTGTACTATAAATAACTTTTGAACCGGGATCAATAACTCAGATTCAAAACATTTTTATTTTTTAGTAACACAAAGAATATTTCAGTTTTTCTTATAACCGCAAAAATTCTAATCCAAACTCCAACTGTGAGCTGCTTTAGAGAATCGGATTAAAATGTACTACATTTTATTTGTGAAAATATTTATTCTCAATCCTAACGACGGTGGGATGCAAAAGAGAGGGCAATTTTGTAGGTTTTTCATATAAAGTAACTCAAAATTTGAGTTTGGATCCAGACGTCCGATCAAAGGAAATTGATATAAAATTGCACTCACCCGTCTCACCGACATTTTACAACTCTCTATGCTCTTTTTAGCTTAATTATATTCTTCATTAATGCAGCAATCTCCTTAATCGGACGGTCCGGATCCAAACTCAAACTTTGTGTTACTTTGGAGGAAACTAACTTTATCCCAAGAAAGTATATCAGTTGTCAGAGCAATGATTGTCTAGCTGCTTCCATAGAGAAGCACCACCGAGTTCGATATCTGAGGAGATACTCGTTTCAAATTCATAGCATGCATATAAATCACTACCAAACAAAACATTTAAAGCTAGCAAATCCGTTTGTTAAATTCATAGCATGCATATAAATTACTAATTAAAAATTATTGTAAAATTATAATTCTCGATAGTTCAGTTCAGCACAAAAATTAAAATAATAATTTAGCAATATATTAAAAACAACAAATTCATAGCGAACTACACTAATTTAGTATATTTTTGTAATTAATTTTCGATTATGTAGGAAGTAATTAAACAATAAATTTTGCATCTTAAAAATAAGAATAAGTTGGAAAAGAAAATAAACCAAAGAAAGCCTGTCTGTTGGTGGACCCCTTTCTCCAATGACCCTGCTTCTTCAGCTTTATAGGACCGAAGCCCATCTATTTAAAGCCCACTGTTGTTCCCTTTGCAATAAAAAGTTGGGCCCAACCAATTCATCGGGCAGCCCAACTAAAACCTATTATATAGGCCCCGATGTATTTTAGGTTTTGTTGGGCCGACTATTACCATTTTTCAATTTTCAACTAGAATTTTAACACAGCCTACATTACACTACTTCTTTCCAAAAGAACAAAGAATGTTACTAGACAAAAAATTAACATCCTTTTAACTGAATTAGATTAGAAAGTTTTAACTCACGTTAATATAAAAAAAGAAAGTATTTCACTAAAAAGTTTCTGTTTGATTAATTCATTCAAAAAGATATGGTGCATTGAACAGATCCGCTGTATATATACAAGTAGATAATATTAGCAAATTATATTTAATTAATGACTTCCACATAATATTGATCCAGTCGGTTCTTTTCCTTAATCCCACAATGAAATCAAGGAGTTAGACTTGTCATAATCTATAAATATCCTACTTGAAGTCTCCGAACACACACCAAACTCTCTTGTAAATATCATTATGTTTGGAGTTCAATATGAGCTAGGTTCTCGATCTCTTGAAAGGTATCATGATCTTTTATATTCTTTTTTTTTCATTACTTCTTAGTTTTATTATTTACTACTACATCAAAATATAAATTTTAGAGGATGTATATTTGTTTGGAAATTTCTACATTTATAAGATCTATTTAAGACATTTTAAAATGCTTGTGTATCCTGTGGCAATTATAATTAACGGTACAATAAATGTATCAATGTGCATGTGTCTCGTTAAATTTCGGGAAGCTGATGTGAGTATCCGCAGTTGAGTATCCGCACTGTACCCGCACCTAAACTGTCATAACTGTTTGTGGGACCGCAACCGTTCCGAAGCATTTATATCTATACAAGACAAGTATTTATATCTATACAATGAACTACATATATAATATATGAATTTTCCTTAAATAACTGTACCCGCACCTTTTTTTGAAAAATTATTGCGTCGTACCCGCATTAGGGGACCGCACAACCGTTCCAAAACTGTAATTTTGTTTTACAAATATTAATAGTAACATTGTGAGTATTTATATCTATACAAGACAAGTATTTATATCTATACAATGAACTACATATATGATATATGAATTTTTCTTAAATAACCATACCCGCACCTTTTTTGAAAAATTCTCGTGTCGTACCCTCATTAGGGGACCACACAACCGTTCCAAAACTGTAATTTTGTTTTACAAATATTAATAGTAACATTGTGAAGTATATAACTCAAATATTTTCTTGAAAAATCCTCGCGTCGTACCTGCATTAGGGGACCACTCAAATATTTTTTACATATGACACTAGATGACGTCTGAAAGTATTAATATCAAGTACTGTAAGTATTTATACCTCTGCACTAAAGTATTTTTACTTATGTGGTCAACTATTTTTGTAGTGGAAGGTTGACGCGGTGACGATTGGGTAAGGTTGATGCGGTGATACGGGGTCCCCACTACTTAATTAGGGGAAGATTGACGCGGATCATAGAGGAAGGGTGTTGCTGGAATTTTAGAATAATAATTAGTGGGAAATATATAATATCTTTTTAGAATAATAATTAGTGGGGACCATAGTACATTATTCCATTAAATGTGGGTACTGTAGCGCGGGTACTAAAATAATTATTCAATAATAAAATGTTATCCATCGCAAACCATTTTAATTTGACTTGACTACTGCAGAGAAACTCTTCAACTTCAAGGATCATATCCCAATTTTCCACCTGTGCGGGACGCCACTCATCAATAATTTTCCCTCGAAATTATTAGTTATCAAACTTCCATGAATTAGAGATATCCTCTTGCAACACTTGACACCCCAATTGAAAATGGAAAGTTTACCTCTATTACTTCTCATGTGCTTCTTCTCTTTTCATTTTCCATCGATCAAACAGTCTTTCCACAAATAAAACTGACATGTTTGCACTTCTCTCCTTCAAGTTTCTCATATCTAATACATATCTAATAGCCCGTTCGGGAAATTATCATCATGGAATGATTCTCTTCAAAATTGACAAGGTTTTCTTAAAAATTATATTTTTACTGGGAACACAGGTTAAATATGCGCTGCCCATTAAATCAGCGCCCGTGGTAACTTTCAAATTTTCTTATAAAAACTGTTAACTTTATTTGTTAGTTGTTTGACGATGGTAAAAAAAAAAACAAATCGGTTCATGAGGTTGTGTGAGGAGACAATTTTGATTTGATTTCATACATATTCTATTCATTATGGAGTATGGACAAAAGCAGCAACCAATTGCGGGTCCCTTTCTTTGCACCGCACGGATCTTGATGCAATAGAAAATCATAGAGAGTTGCGCTTCTGGATTGAACAAGAAGTTGGTGCCTTCTTAATTAATAAATTATTTAGATTGAAGAGTCAAATTGAAATTTAGTTCTTCTAACCTCCAAGCCAGTTTATTTTGTTCCAAAACAAAATGGCCCTTTTTCGGCCCATTGCAATTGGTTCAATACAACCTTAAAGCAGCAAACTCAAATATTAGATGATCTCTCTAGCAGATACATAAAATAAAGAGCAAAGTACGTAATGCTATGAAAATGGGTCTGGGTTGAGAAATGAGATGTGTGTATTTTCCAAAGTATATATATATGGTGCCATAAATAAGTGGGCTAAGAGTTGAGATAATGATGGGTCTTGGGATCAATCAAATCAAATAATTGGTTAGTAAGAAAAAATAAGAAAAGATTAAATTTCTTATTATAGAATGTTTCTTTACAATAGTCTCCAAGCAATGTCAAGTTAAGACTTAAGAGTACACATTTTGACTGAGCATTTTTTAATTTATGCAGAGCACAAGATATAAACAAAACTAATTAAGGAGGTCAAATGGTCAATACAGATTACAGGGAGTTCGGATCTCCTAAAGTAACTCAATTTTTGAATTTAGATCCGGACCGTCAAATTTGAATCAGGCCGCCAGATTATAGGATCCCCGTGCGCTCCACTTTGGAATGCTGTTATCTTAAAATCAACATAGTCATCTCACCTCTGGACGAGACCAGATAGCAAAACTGGTAAATACCAATATACCAAAAGAAGGCAGAGGGCTACTTATTGTGCAGTTTATACTTTGGAGAGAGAAATGTGTACGGCTGTTTCGAGACCAATACAAAACGATTAATGAGCTGTTCGAAGAAAGAAGAACACATTGGTACCTCTTACAAGGAAGAAGCATAACAGCAGCATAGCCGGAACTTGTCAAAACCCTACAACTTTTATTTTACTTTCTTTATTCTGTTTCTTCATTCTGTTATTTCTCTCTTTTTTTCTTTCACTTTTTATTTTTCTACAAAAGTTTTTCTTAATGTAAATATATTGAAGGGTTATTTCTCAAAACCCTTCAACTTTTGTAAACCAATCGCGGTTTTACTGTTGTTTTATTCATTAATTAATTAATTATGTTAAGGGATCTGATCGATTATCTTGGTTTAGGATACTTTCTGGTTTTTCTACCTGTAATTGGTATGTAGCAAATACATAGTCCTGAGTTGGAATTATGTAATTATGTTCTTTGTGCAAATTAAAAAAAAATATCAATAGTAATGCCATTTAATTTTTTTTTTTAAATCCTTCGGTACTTACTGTTATGATATTTTAACATGTACATCCAATTTGTACATCAAAAGAGTTAAGATTTAAGAATTTTTATTCTCATGTTATTTGTTATGATCAATGGATTCAAATTTTTCTTGCCCTCTCTGCTCATTTATACGGTAACATATATTTATATTTCTCTGCATGATTTTTATGCAGTTAATAGTGTTTTTTTATTGATTATATTTTTAGATTTAATGTATATTTAGATTTATCTGAAATTAACTTATCGGAAATTTAATTTATTATGAATAGGTATTATTTTTTTGGGAAGTTTAAAGGACAATTATAGTTATTATGTAGATCTATTTTATATTTAATAAATATTATTACATGTATTCTTAATTTCTCAAAACATATGTACTAAATTAGTTTGGGTCGTTTTGAAAGATATTTAGTTTTCCATTAAATTATCTAAATATATCATAAGTGTATTTTAATATTTTTAAGATATATTTCAAGTGGATCTACTATATTAAGAAGTTAAATGTACACCAGAAAATTCTAATTATTAAACTTGAGATCATAATATATGATGTTATGTATTAGATTCCTTTTAATCTCGTTATTGATTATTAAAATAAAATTCTTGTTAGTTGACCACTCTCATCTTAATTTCCAGTGTATGGGTATGGGTCTATGCACAGAGCATCTCTCTACGCACAGAGCTGTGCACAGGGTAAGTTTTTAATTTTTTAGGAATTGATGATAATATCCCAAATTTAAAATATTAAAGTTGTAACTAAAAATTTTTCGGCAAAATTATCGGCTCTAATAAATTTATCATTGCTCTCCAGTCTTAATTTTCTCCTGACCAATAACGGATGTCAACAAATCAAACTCCAATTGCCCTCAATTTGAGTTCGATTCGTAATTTTATGAAGTTCAAATCAAATTGAATTTTCAAATTTATAAGCTAATTTGAGTTTGATTTTTTAAGGACTGAAGCTAATTTGTTCAAATCAAGCTAGCTTAATTTAATTAAAGAACGAGCAATCAACACTTGGATCAGCCTAAGTTTCAAACTGGGCTTTGGTAGTTGAGTTTACCAACGGTTGAGATTGAAGTAGAAAAATATTCAAGTTCTGAATTTAAAGTTTTGTTTCAAGTATAAAATATCTATATTGTACCGACCAAGTTCATATATTGAACCTAAAAATAGGCACTATACTCCAACATTTTCTTTTTAGTAAACTCAACACAGGCAGTATACATACATACAACTTCACAAGCTTTTTTATTCGTCATTGCATATATAACAAAACATTAAAAATCTAGTTCATATATAAAATTTGGAAGGATTCGGGATGCAACTTTACGCTTAATTAATTCCTTGAGATATTTCCTTCACTGATGAAAAATTTGTATCATATTCAGCAATCTATTGGTAAAGGATCTGCTGCCTATGGTTAAGGAGCTGGAGCGAGGGCACCGCCGGCCCTCCCTCGAATTTTATCTGAAAATTTAAACAGAGGCATCATTTTCTGTTAAATATGTGGTTCTAATTGCTTACAAAAAAAAATAGGTGATCCTTTATTATAATTATTGTTAGTGTTTCATTTAGATTTAATTTTATTTTATTAAATGTAGAAATTTCAAGAATATCCTCAACTTCCCTTATTTCCTTATAGAAAATCCGAAATTGTTGGGGTATTGAATATTTTAAAATGAAAATTATCATCATCACAAACAAAATACACAAGGACCAACAATAAAATATAATTGAAATAGGTATTTTGTAGTGTGTTATATGTAATATTCTTGTCAATTTTGTTAAACATTTCAAAAACAAAAAAAAATTCATAATTGTATATTAGTAATGTATATCAATTTTTGTCATCCTGCTGCATCTATATTAAAGAAATATTGAACCTAACCCAACTAATTAAAAAAGATTACAATTAATACAGCAAATATCAGAACTGAAACTAAGATTTTACAAAAACAATCCTAAAAAGTCTCAGCTTGTAACGCAACCGTAATTAATCAATCCCTCTATAGAAAGAGAGGGGATTAACCAAACTTTGAATTGCATGAAATTTTATACTCACCTTATCATGTGATGAAAAATATTTCAATTTTTCACATTAACAATTACTATTATCAAAATAAATATACTTTAAAGGTTAAAGACTTGTAAAAATAAAAGATATATAGATCAAGTATACCTTCATGTCCCCACAAAGGAATCCATGGTGTGTCACAATCGGGCGAGCCAAAAACATTGCTGTAGATTACCCAATGCCTCCTTATGCATCTGTTCCAGCACTTTCTGCCATGGTCGCAATCCAGAAGTTGCCCCGCACAATTTGATGTGAAGACCCCCATAAATATGGTCGAGAGAAAAAACACGGCCAAAACATGACGGGACTCCATGTCGGCTTAGAAGATAGATTTTGTCTCATGCTTGCCTTGTGTACCATACGTTTTATTCATTTTCATTTTTCTTTCAGATGCAAATGATGAACCAATACAGACCAGTTGAGGAGTTACCTGACAACCAAAACAGTACTGATGAAGCGGGTCCCACAGAAAACGGGGTTCAAGATGTAGAGATACCCCTTGCTTCCAGTGGGGAACCCGAACCTGAACCCAAACCCGAACCCGAACCCGATTCTGGTAATGTCGCACAAGAAGACTATCCTTCTGCTGATGATAGCAAAATGGAAGAATGAATATTGTAACTATTTAATTTATTTATTCTTCTGAAATCCGAGCAAAGAAAAGGGGGCCACAGAGCAGGTGGGACCCACAGCAATACAGGGTTTAAGTATCTAAACAAAATTTGTGACACAAGAAAAAGTTGAATTTTATTGGGGCGAGACAATAGTTCAAGGATTTGTGATTGTATTTAGCTCCGGTTGAGAGAATTTTTGAATCTTTTATAGCTTGTTAGTTGTAACGTTAGGCATTGTGAGATACTGTGCACAAAAATTTAGCCGTTTCTGTAGCGTATAATGGATACTGTTTTTCATTATCAATTGATTGTTTAAAGTACACGCAGGCCACAAAAAAAAAAAAGAGAAAGAATTTTCTTATTTCTTTTATAACTCATTCTGAATTATCGTAATGGAAATTTTGAATCAATCAGAGGCTTTGTAATTATGAAGTTGATAATGCTAGTTAAACATTAGCTCAGTTGCACAACATCTTATACAAGAGTTTGTGGGCTCAGCCCAATAAATTACTTAACTAAGCTGACGATATTAGTTATAGAGGCTACGGTACTATGGATGCATACCGTTCAAAATTTGGTCTGTACTGTGGATGCATATTTTCATTTTCAAAATTCAAGCATTTGATCCGTACCATTCAACATGATATCTAAATGAAAATGTGTTTGGATGCCAAATTTTACATTTTATACTGTTTTTTGAGTTAAGATCCGAATCTGACCAATTCAATCCGAGATGAAATGGAGGGGGCCGTTAAATTTGAGTTAATTAACCAGAGGATATGAATTCGTTGCCAAGTTACTGTAATTCTTTCTACAATTGGCGTCGACATCGATCACCACCTGTTCTAGGCTGACGTGTATCCGCTCTTTTTAGTTCCACACCGGTGGGGGCCACAAACTGTACGGCCCAAATTTACTTCTAACCGAGTAGTCAAACTCAATCCTATACCTATTTAAACTGTTGGGATTTCCTTTAAGATTCGTACCATGTTAAAAGAACAGTCCGACACCTCTGTATTACTCAGAGGATACGATTCCCGTGATAGCAGCATGTACAATCCTAACGACGCAGTGGCAAATGGGTACGGCTGTTATAGTTTGGTACGAATCTCAAAACGGATCCCTATATTCAAATTTAAATAGATACCGAATTTCAACTGCTTGGCTGGCAGTTCATACTACCAAACAAAACAATTAATACTAGCAAATCCGTTTGTCAACAATAATTAAATTGAATGCTTGAATCTATATGTTAGCTCGGTTATCCGATTGAAATGTTGAATGCTCTCAATTTAATCATGGGAATCCCGATTGAATCGTCGAAATTTCTTAACAAATTTGTAACATATATAATTTATTTCTTCGTATCGGTGAAGAGAAGGATAAAATTTTATTTCTATAAAATAATCACATATATCCTGTCTTTGATTTTTCCATAGAAATTAAAGTTATTTTTTCTTCATTTCCAACATGCACAAAAATACTGGCATGCCCCAATTGTTGATAAATATGATTTTTCATTTTTTTTCATTTATTACTTTCAACTTATACCTACTAGATTACTGGACAATCAAAGTTGTTAATTTATTTCTTCGGTTCGGTGAAGGGAAGGATAAAATTTTCACGAAAATAGTCCTTTCTTTTGAATAATTAAAATTTTCGCTTCTAAAAAATAGTCACATATATATATACTGTCTTTTAATTTTTTCATAGAAATTTAAGTTATTTATTCAAATTTCCAACATTCACAAAAACAATAGAAATTGGGAATATTTTCTTGTAATTCACGAAAGTTCAGTTCAGCACAAAAATTAAAATAATGATTTAGCAATATATTCAAAATAACAAATTTAGCGAACTACACTAATTACTATATTTTTGTAATTAAGTTTCGATTATGTAGGAAGTAATTAAACCCCATTTGATTAAACAATAAATTTTGCATCTTAAAAATAAGAAACAAATTATGTCCCAAGAGGCATGCATTAATTTCTGAGAAGTTCATAATTGGAAAAATTGTGAAAAAGTAGTATACAAATATTTTTAAAATCCTGTCAACAAATATTACTCGAATTCAAAATGATATACATATATTTTTAGATGATTTCTAAAAATATACTTAGATTTATAGAGATTGAAATTAAGAAAATAATGGAAGAAATTATAAAGAAGCTAACAAAATATACAAATTAATTATTCAGCATTTATGCTTACTTTACTTGTAATAATCAGATAAATAGTCATAAAAAAAATTAACTCCTTTGCAATGAGTACAATTACAATTATAAAATCTGAAAGTACATAACAATAGAAAATTAAACCGAGCAACCATGACAATGGCTTGGGAACATCAAACTGAAAAAAGGGAACTTATAAAATTATAATGAGACTCAAATCTGACCGTTCGTCTGTAAGCAGAGAGAGAATATGTATGATTATGTGATGTCTTCTTCTTGCATTTTTACGTGTAGTCTCTTTTTAATATCCGTAATATTCCCTGCTCAACATAATCCAGACAATAATTAAGAGTAGTTAAATAAATTACAACAAAAAATAATAAAAAAGTGATGACAATCGAAAATAAAGTCTTGCAGTCATGCAAAGTAATATGAACAAATCTATATGGGTTATGATGACAATCGAATTAAATCTGTAAAAAAATCTTACAACAAATTAAAGATGCATGAGATTTTACCTTATACGCACAGATGGGATATGCTTTATTTTGTCTACATCTTTTCCTTGCATTTGCATACCTTCCTCGAGCTCACGTGAGGGCCTAACAACTGTTAGTTCTTGAAGAGTCCGCACCTTTTATAGCTCGGGAAGTACGTGCAGCTTTTCACAATCACCAATTTTGAGGTGACGAAGGATGGGCATAGCTCCCTCTTTTATGTCCCAATGATGTAGGTTGGACAGCGCTCCAATCTCCAGTTTTTCGAGGTTAGGAAACCCTCCGGTTGAACAGATCAACTCTGTTCCCACATATGAGTACTGTTCTAAAATAAGTATCCTGAGGCTCTGCAGCCTCTCCAATATGGGCATTGGATCTTCTTGGAGTCTAGAATATGTGAGTCTCAATTTGGTGAGGTTTGTTGGGAACATCCCAACACTTGGAACACATATATTTCTTTCCCATACTCCGTCGAGACTTAGGTTTTGTATCTTCCCATGACAAGGTAAGTCTTTTGTGCCACCAAATGGTAGCAACCCATACATTCGAATAGAGAGGTGGACCAACTGTTCTGTCCTTCTCAGCACACTCTTGAGGTTTTGCCACTCTATTATATCCCTTTCATTATCTAGTTTATCCATATTGAAAATCACTAACGTACGCAAGTTGATACAAAATCCTAATTCAACAACTGATTCCATCTGTATCTTCACACCCATAATTGTTTGTAGATTTGTATGCTTATCACATTTTAATGGTAATTGGACTTCCCAGCTACCATATACATGTCTTAGAGTTGGGATTACGACATCACACAAATCTAGTGTTTCTTTGTGATCATTACCTAGTTCCGATCCATTCAAATCAATGGTTTCTAGATTATAGAAGGAAAACTTCTTAAATATATCATGTGGAATACGGCAGCCCCTTAACCCCAAGTACCTCAAGTGTTTCAAGCCCTCTGGCCACTGTCTCCGAGTAAACGTGGTCATATCAACACTCTGCAAGGTTAACACTCTAAGTAATCCAAAACCACTATAATTTAGTAGTCCAAAGCCACTATTATTAGATGATCTCTGCCCAAAACCGAAACAGAGTAAAGAATGAGGGTTTTCTGAATAAATGCCATCCTCCGTGGGAGTGCAAAATTGCAGTGCTGCACGGTGTGGCTTGCTAGCAGCTAGGTTGTTAACATCTTCTTCTTTTGAGAATACAGTGAAAAAGTTCTCATCCTTAGCTTTGCGGATAGCTAGATCCCGTAGAAGATCGTGCATACTACAGTATTTGCAGTACCCGTTCCAAGATTTTTTAGTAACTTGAATCAAGCACCTACAACAGTAGTTTTCATATAAATTGACATCAAAGAAGAATAGAAATATTTTTTTAATAAATAAGTTGGTATTTAGTAAGTGAAATTAATATGAAAAATAACGAACGCTCGAATATATCTTTCATTGATCCAAAAATGAAGTTTATATAAATGATGATGGCTATATAGGTAGGTATTCCTTAAGGATGTCCTGCTTATATAGCCGATGGTGCAGTGATAAAATATAAAATATATTTAGGCACCTCGAAATGCTGAATTAAAAAAAAAAATTCTTACTCGGCTAATATATTAAGTTGCATATAAATTTGTTTTGAGTGGCTCTATTAAGTTGCATTATAAATTGTTCTATATGGATAAAATTAAGAATGTTGGTATTGCTTGACGGTGAAGCAATTAATTAAGAGCATGTCTGTTCTCTTTCATTTAGATATCAAGTCTAAAAATAATACTAATGGCAAAAATTTGTTAATTAGATAGTAGTACGGCCATCTTTGTCGATAGCCTCCGTACTGTACGCCTTTGTTATAGTTGATCAATGTATTTATTGGTAAACCTAGCATACGTGTGCCGAGTAGAAGCATTTTCGTACCTGTACCCGTTATAAATTATCCTTATTCATATCTTACTCTTGCCCGCTACAAATTACCTTACCTTTATCCTATTCTTATTGTCGAATAACGTAATTGTAGCGGGTAAATAATGGGTAATGCTAAAATAATAATTTATTTTATTATTTACTAAATAAAATATTAAAACACATTGTGTGTGCACGCGCGTGTGTTTAAAAGTCTCAACTTTATTGGGATTTGTTGGAATTTATTTACGTGTTTTAATAGTTAATTAAGTCTAACACAACTACAAAAGTAGTTGGAGAATGAATATTGATTGCTCATTAATATATAATATATAACTTTTCTTTATAATTACTCGATCGGATAACAGATACGGAATAGGTATTACCGGTATCCTTACCCTTTTAGATAAAAAAAAATCTTTACCCGTACCTATACCTATATCCGTACCCGATGAATTTATGCAAAAAAATCTTACACATACCCGTCTTATCAAATATGGTACGGATCGGGTAAATGGATAAAAGGGTGCCATTGACACCGCTAACTATTTTTGAGTCAAGCGAACGTGAGGTGAGAGAAAAATTTAAAAATAATTGTTTTGACCTTCTGATACCTCATTAATTGTGTAGAGTCTCATTGCAGTAAACTTAATCTTAAAGCAAAGGTAAAACCCTGGTTGGCCTTTACGGCTCAACACAGAAATTTGCTTGGAACTTCGTGCTTATTTTCTCTCTTTGACATAGCTAGGTTATTACAAGTTATCAAGTTCGAAATCAATAAAGATAAATTAAATTTGTTTAATCAGTTTTATTATTCAAACTGTTTCTCTCAGATTCAAAATTTCTCTCTATTTAATTAATTGTGTCCGGTAGTTTTATTTTAATGATTTGCAGACAAGTATAATTGAATTTTTATATTTGACATTCTGAAAAAAAATAAATGAATAAAGGGCTTAGTGCAGTGGCACAACACCGCCTCTCTCTTTCAAGAGGGCGCATATTCAATTATCAAGAATAATATCTAAAAGATACTGGAGTGTAACGGAGCCCTTTAATAAAAAAAAAACAATCTGATCCAATATATCAAAGCAAACGGATCGGATACGGATCAAATAGTGGTAAAACCATATTCGTATCCGTATTTATTTTTCAGATACGGATACGGATTGAATATTAAACGGATACGGATACGGATCAAATATTAAACGAATATGGATACGGATCGGATATTAAACGGATATGAATACGAATACGGATATAATTCGGATACATAATTCTAATATTGCAATAAAATTAATTTATTATTCAACATATTATTTTTTCATTAAAAAAATAACATTAAAAAGGATATGATTCTAATATCTTATCATTATAGTAAATAAAATAATTTTTCTCATGACAAACTCGTTACATCATTACAAAAGTATTTGTTTTCTGATCTTGATTATTCACATGTCTTGGTGTTTCATAATAACATTTGCCATTATTTTTATATTTTTTTTGTTTCCAATCGTTGATTTAATGTATAACAACATTCGTCTTACGATTCTGATGTAACAATCTTCTTTACAAAAATATAAAGTGCAATAGCATTTTACTATATATTTAAAATAATATTTGGAATAATATCTACAAAGGTTTTGATATTTGCGCCCAGGAATCATTAATTTAGTGAATATGGGGGAAATGAAGCCAAATTAAGAAGTCAAGAGGGTCGCGACTCGCGAAAGTTTAGAATAAAATAAAATTAATCGGTAGCGCTAAGCAAATTTCCGCCGTCGAGTTTAGCCACAGATCATCCGGATATCCGAAAATTGAAAAAAATATGGATATCCGTATCCGTTTTAAAAATTAAAACCGTATCCGTATCCGTATCCGTATCCGCATAACTTATATCCGTATCAGCATCCGTACCCACAAATTATCCGTATCCGACTATCCGAATCAGCAAAATTTCGGATACAGATCCGGACGGATAATATCCGATCTGTTTGCACCCCTATAAGCGCTTAGTGCAGTGACGTGAGCCCGCCTCTCTCTTTCAAGAGGACGCAGATTTAATTCTCGAGAATAATATCTAAAATATACTGGAGTGTAACGGAGCCCTCTAATAAAAAAAAAAAAATCTGATCCAATCAAAGCAAAAATAAGTTTTTTCACTATATTTCATAGGATAGAGAATTACATCGACAAAAGCATAATTTACAATAATAAGAAATTACAATATAATTAGCTTTGGTTACAAATAAAATATTTTAATTGTCTTTTTTTTTAAATTATATTGACTGGAATAAATTAAGTAATTATTTTCCTACAATATTTTATGTTGTTAGAAAGTAGTAGATAAGTATAATTGAATTTTTATGTTTGACAATCTGATTCAATCAAAGCAAAAACAAGTTTGTTTTTACTATGTTTCAGAGGATAGAGAATTACATCGACAAAAGAATAATTTGCAATAATAAGGAATTACAATATTAGCTTTGGTTACAGATAAAATATTTTAATCGTCGTTTTTTAAATTATATTGACTATAATAAATTAAATTATTATTTTTCTACAATATTTTTTGTTGTTACAAACTAGTAGATAACTCAATTTTTGAACTGAAATTTTCTCTGATATCTAATTATTTGGATACATTTTTTGGGAAAAATAACATTTTTCTTTGATGATGGAATTTATAGCCAGTCAAGTAGTCAATGAAGCTGTGAATAAAAATGAAGACCTTAATATGACCATTGAGAATAACGTTGTTACTACTATATGCTTAATTTAAATGATTTTTAAAATTTTAAAGTTGTCTATTAATTATTAGAATAGCAATAAAGTGTCCATTAAAAACTCTATTTGAGATTCTATTGTTAAAATAAAAATTTTAGGAATAATGACTTTTGCTTTTTATGGTATGGTTTTCCCATTATGTTTTATTTCCTTACTTTTATGTTTTATGATTCAAAAGAATATCTACAAAAGTATGACTTCTAGTGTAATTCACAACTCATTACTCACAGTTTATTAAGCGTCTCGTTACTAATTTAAGTTTTAAATTTTTTTAAGCTATATTGAGCACATTTGACAAAAGCTCCATATTTTGCTTTATTAGCTTCTTTTTTGAAGCAAAGCGCGGTATGGTGAAAATCAAAATTTTCT